>OX393551.1:47784654-47963615 GCA_947650365.1 Chamaelirium japonicum | reverse complement strand
TCCCTAAATATAGGAAGTCTAGTAGCAATCCCCAAAATAGAGAGCATATTGCGAGTCTCTAATATGGTGTTTTAGGGAGGAGTACTCGATTGTATATAATTTACCTATGGTTATGGAGTCTGGGGTTCAAAAAAAATAAGGGGAATTTTGACTCCCTAAATATAGAGAGCCTAGTAGCAATCATAAAAATAGAGAGCATATTGCGAGGCTCTTAGAGGGTGTTTTAGGGAGGAGTGCTCGATTGTATATAATTTACTTAAGGTTATCGGGTGGGTGTTAATAAAAAAAATAGAGCGGTTTTGGCTCACTAAATATACGGAGTGTAGTAGCATTCTAAAAAATAAAGAGCATAATGCAATGCTATTAGAGGGTGTTTTTGGGAGGAATACTCTATTGTATATAATTTGCTTAAGGTTGACGGGTGGGGATTCAAAAAAAATATGGAGCGGTTTTGGCTTTCTAAATATTGGGAGTCTAGTAGCAATCCCAAAAATAGAAAGCATATTGCATGGCTCTTAGAGGGTGTTTTAGAGAGGACTGCTAGACTATATATAATTTACTTAAGGTTGACAGGTGGGCATACAAAAAAAGTATAGATTAGTTTTGGCTACCTAAATATAGGGTGTCTAGTATAAATCCCAAAAATAGAGTGGCATATTGCGAGGCTCTTATAGGGTATTTTAGGGAGAAGTGCTTGATTTATATATAATTTACTTACTATTTTATGGTATTTTTGAGAGGCAATGGTGAGGCTCTTAGAGGGTTTTTTTTGAAGGAATGCTCTATTATATATAATTTACTTAAGGTTATCGGGTGGGGGTTCAAAAAAAATATAGAGCGGATTTTGTCCCCTAAATATAGGGAGTCTAGTAGCTATCCCAAAATTAGAGAGCATTTTGCGAGGCTCTGAGAGGGTGTTTCAAGGAGGAGTGCTCGTTTGTATATAATTCACTTAAGGGTGTCGGGTAGGGGTTCAAAAAAAATATGGAGCGGTTTTGGCTCCCTAAATATTGAGAGTCTAGTAGCAATCCAAAAAATAGAGAGCATATTGCAAGGCACTTAGAGGGTATTTTAGGAGGAGTGCTCGATTGTATATAAATTACTTAAGATTGTCGGGTGGGGGTTAAAAAATAATATGGACTAGTTTTGGCTTCTTAATTATAGGGATTCTAACAACAATCCCAAAAAAAGAAAGGCATATTACAAGGCTCTTAGAGGGTGTTTTAGGGAGGAGTAGTTGATTGTATATAATTTACTTAAGGTTATCGGGTGGGGGTTCAAAAAAAAATGGAGCGGTTTTGGCTCCATAAATATAGGGAGTCTAGTACCAATCCCCAAAATAGAGAGCATATTGTGAGTCTCTAATATGGTATTTTAGGGAGGAGTGCTCGATTGTATATAATTTACTTATGGTTGTCAGGTCGGGGTTCAAAAAAAATATGGGGCGAATTTGACTCCCTAAATATAGAGAGTCTAGTAGCAATCACAAAAATAGAGAGCATATTTCAAGACTCTTAGAGGGTGTTTTAGGGAGGAGTGCTCGATTATATATAATTTAATTAAGGTTATCGGGTGGGAATTTAAAAAAAATATAGAGTGATTTTGTCTCCCTAATTATACGGAGTGTAGTAGCAATTCGAAAAATAGAGTGCATAATACAAGGCTATTAGAGGGAGTTTTGGGCGAAATGCTCTATTGTATATAATTTACTTAAGTTTGACGGGTGGGGGTTCAAATAAAATATAGAGCTATTTTGGCTTCTTAAATATAAGGAGTCTTGTAGCAATCTCAAAAATAGAGAATATATTACGAGGCTCTTAGAGAGTGTTTTAGGGAGGACTGTTCGATTGTATATAATTTACTTAAGGTTGTCGGGTGGGCATACAAAAAAAATATGGATCGGTTTTGGCCACCTAAATATAGGGTGTCTAGTATCAATCTAAAAAATAGAAAGGCATATTGCGAGGCTCTTAGAAGGTGTTTTAGGGAGAAGTTCTTGATTTATATACAATTTACTTATTATTTTATGGTATTTTTAGGACATAATATTGAGGCTCTTAGAGGATGTTTTTTTGAAGGAATGCTCGATTATATATAATTTACATAAGGTTGTCAGGAGGGGGTTCAAAAAAAAATAGAGCGGTTTTGGCCCCCTAAATATAGGGAGTCTAGTAGCTATCCCATAATTAGAGAGCATATTACGAGGCTCTGAAAGGGTGTTTTAAGGATGAGTGCTCGATTGTATATAATTCACTTAAGGATATCGGCTGGGGGTTCAAAAAAAATATGGAGCAGTTTTGGCTCCCTAAATATTAAGATTCTAGTAGCAATCCAAAAAATATAGAGCATATTGTGAGGCACTTAGATTCTATTTTTGGAAGGAGTTCTCGATTATATATAATTTACTTAAGGTTGTCGGGTGGGGTTTAAAAAATAATATAGAGCAGTTTTGGCTTCTTAAATATAGGGAGTCTAGCAGCAATCCCAAAAATAGAAAGGTATATTATGAGGCTCTCTTAGAGGGTGTTTTAGGGAGGAGTGCTTGATTGTATATAATTTACTTAAGGTTGTCGGGTGGGGGTTCAAATAAAATATGGAGCGATTTTGGCTCCCTAGATATAGGGACTCTTGTAGCAATCCCAAAATTAGAGAGCATATTGCGTGCCTCTTAGAGGATGTTTTAGGAAGGAGTGCTCGATTGTATATAATTCACTTAAGGTTGTTGGGTGCAGGTTTAAAAAAAATATGGATCAGTTTTGGCTATCTAAAGATAGGAAGTCTTGTAGCAATCCAAAAAATAGAAAGCATATTGCGAGGCTCTTAGAGGGTATTTTAGGGTGGAATGCTCGATAGTATATAATTTACTTAAGGTTGTCGAGTGGGGGTTCAAAAAAAATATGGAGCAATTTTGGCTCCCTAAATATCGAGAGTCTAGTAGCAATCCCAAAAATAGAGAGTATATTACGAGGCTATTAGATGGTGTTTTTAAGAGGAATACTCGATTGTATGTAATTTGCTTAAGGTTATCGGGTGGGGCTTCAAAAAAATATGGAGTTGTTTTGGTTCCCTAAATATAGGGAGTGTAGTAGCAATCCTAAAAATAGAGAGCATATTGCGAGGCTCTTAGAGGGTTTTTAAGGAGTGCTCGATTATTTATAATTTACATAAGGTTGTCGGGTGGGGATTTAAAAAAATATGGAGCGGTTTTGGCTTCCTAAATATAGGGAGTCTAGTAGTAATCACAAAAATAGAGAGGCATATTGCGAGGTTCTTAGAGGGTATTTTAGGGAGGAGTGCTTGATTTATATATAATTTACTTATGATTTTAGGGTATTTTTTGGGGCCAATGGTGAGGCTCTTTGAGGTTGTTTTTGGGAGGAATGCTCGATTATATATAATTTGCATAAGGTTGTCGGGTGGGGGATCAAAAAAAATATAGAGTGGTTTTGGCTCTCTAAATAATAGCAGTCCAGTAGAAATCCCAAAAATAGATAGCATATTGCGAGGCTATTAGATGGTGTTTTTGGAAGGAATGATTGATTATATATAATTTACTTATGGTTGTTGGGTGGGGGTTCATAAAAAATATGGAGCGGGTTTGGCTCCTTAAATATAGGGCGTCTAGTAGCAATCCCAAAAATAGAGAGAATAGTGCGATGTTCTTAGATGATATTTTAGGGAGAAGTGCTTGATTGTATATAATTTACTTAAGGTTGTCGGGTGGGCGTTCAAAAAAAATATGGAGCAGTTTTGGCTTCTTAAATATAGGGAGTTTAGTAAAAATCGCAAAAAGGAGTTCTTGATTTATATTTAATTTATTTATGATTTTATGGTGTGTTTGAGAGGAATGCTCGATTGTATATAATTTACTTAAGGTTGTCGGGTGGGTGTTCAAAAAAAATATATAGTAATTTTGGCTCCCTAAATATAAGGACACTAGTAATAATCCTAAAAATAGAGAGCATATTGTGAGACTCTTAGATGGTGTTTTAGGAAGGAGTGCTCGATTGTATATAATTTACTTAAGGTTGTTGGGTTAGGGTTCGAAAAAAATATGTATTAATTTTAGCTCCCTAAATATAGGCACTCTAGTAACAATCACAAAAATAGAAAGCATATTGCGAGGCCCTTAGAGGGTATTTTAGGGAGGAGTACTCGATTGTATATAATTTACTTAAGGTTGTCTGGTGGTGGTTCAAAACAAATATGGGACGATTTTGGCTCCCTAAATTTTGGGAGTCTAGTAGCAATCCCAAAAATAGAGAGCATATTAAGAGGCTCTTAGAGGGTGTTTTATGGAGTGCTTGATTATTTATAATTTACTTAAGGTTGTCGGGTGGGGATTCAGAAAAAATATAGAGCTGTTATAGCACCCTAAATATAGGGAGTCTTGTAGTAATCCTAAAACTAGATAGGCATGTTACTAGGTTCTTAGAGGGTGTTTTTGGGAGGAATGCTCGATTGTTTATAATTTACTTAAGGTTTTCGAGTGGGGGCTCAAAAAAAATATAGAGTGGTTTTGGCTCCCTAAATATAGAGTCTATTTGCAATCCCAAAAATAGATTTCATATTGCGAGACTCTCAGAGGGTGTTTTAGGGAGGATTGCTCGATTGTATATAGTTCACTTAATGTTGTCGAGTGCGGGTTCAAAAAATATTTGGGGCGATTTTGGCTCCCTAAATATAGGGAGTCTAGTAGCAATCCCAAAAATAGAGAGCATATTGCGAGGTTATTAGATGGTAGTTTTGGGAGGCTTGCTCGATTGTATATAATTTACTTACGGTTATCGGGTGGGGTTAAAAAAAAATATAGAGCGGTTTTGGCTCGCTAAATATAAAGATTCTAGTAGCAATCCCAAAAATACAGAGCATATTGCGAGGCTCTTAGAGGGTGTTTTAGGGAGAAGTGCTCGACTGTATATAAGTTACTTAAGGTTATCGGTTGGGGGTTTAAAAAAAATATAGCGATTTTGGCTCCCTAAATATAGGGAGTCTAGTAGCAATCCCATAAATAGAGAGCATATTGTGAGTGTTTTAGGAAATAGTACTTGATTTACATATAATTTATTTATGATTTTTGGGTGTTATTGGGAGGCAATGGTGGGGATTTTAGAGGGTATTTTTTGGAGAAATTCTCAATTGTGTATAATTTATATAAGGTTGTGGGGTGGGGGTTCAAACAAAATATGGATCAGTTTTGGCTCCCTAAATATAGGAAGTCTAGTAGCAATCCAAAAATTAGAGAGCATATTGTGATGCTCTCAGATGGTGTTTTAGGAAGGAGTGCTCGATTATATATAATTCACTAAAGGTAATGGGTGGGGGTTCAAAAAATATATGGGGTGGTTTTGGCTCCCTAAATATATGGAGACTAGTAGCAATTCCAAAAATAAAGAGCATAATGCAAGGCTATTAGATGGTATTTTTGGGAGGAATGCTCGATTATATATAATTTACTTAAGGTTGTCTGGTGGGGGTTCAAAAAAAAAATAGAGCGATTTTGGCTACCTAAATATAGAAAGTCTATTAGCAATCCCAAAAATAAAGAGCATATTGCGAGGCTCTTAGAGGGTGTTTTAGGGAGGAATGCTCGGTTGTATATAATTTACTTAAGGTTGTCGGGAGGGGGTTCAAAAAAAGCATAGAGCGATTTTGGTTTCCTAAATATAGGGAGTCTAGTAGCAATCCCAAAAATAGAGAGACATATTGCAAGGCTCTTAGAGGATGTTTTAGGGAGGGTTGCTTGATTTATATATAATTTACTTATGATTTTAGGGTTTTTTGGGAGGTAATCGCGAGGCTCTTAGAGGGTATTTTTGGAAGAAATGCTCGATTATATATAATTTACTTATGGTTGTCGGGTGGGGGTTCAAGCAAAATATAGAGCGGTTTTGGCTCCCTAAATATAGGGAGTCTTGTAGCAATCCTAAAAAATAGAGAACATATTTTGAGGCTCATAGAGGGTGTTTTAGGGATGAGTGCTCAATTGTATATAATTTACTTAAGGTTTACTGGTGGGGGTTCAAAATAAATATGGAGCGATTTTGGCTCCTTAAATATAGGTAGTCTAATTGTAATCCTAAATATAGAGAGGTATATTGTGAGGCTCTTAGAAGGTATTTTAGGGAGGAGTGCTTGATTTATATGTAATTTACTTATGATTTTTGTATATTTTTGGGAGGTAATGGTGAGGCTCTTAGACAATGTTTTTTGGAGGAATGCTTGATTGTATATAATTTACTTAAGGTTGATGGGTAGGGGTTTAAAAAAAATATGAAGCGGTTTTAGTTCCCTAAATATAGGGAGTCTAGTACCAGTCCCAAAAATAGAAAGCATATTACCAGGCTCTTAGAGGGTATTTTTGGATGGAGTAGTCGATTGTATGTAATTTACTTAAATTTGTAGGATGGGCATTCAAAAAAAATATGGGGCAGTTTTGGCTACCTAAATATAAGGAGTTTAGTAGCAATCCAAAAAATTGAAAGGCATATTACGAGTCTCTTAGAGGGTATTTTAGGGAAGAGTGCTTGATTTATATATAATTTGCTTATGATTTTAGGATATTTTTGGGTGGAAATGGTGAGGCTCTTAGAGCATGTTTTTAGGAGGAATGCTCAATTGTATATAATTTACTTAAGGTTGTCGGGTGTGGGTTCAAAAAAAATATAGAGCGATTTTGGCTCCCAAAATATAGGGTGTCTAGTAGCAATCCCAAAAATAGAGAGCATATTGCGAGTTTCTAAGACGGTATTTTAAGGATGAGTGCTCGATTGTACATAATTCTCTTAAGATTGTCGGGTGGGGGTTCAAAAAAAATATAGAGCAATTCTTGCTCCATAAATATAGAGAGTCTAGTAGTAGTCCCAAAAATAGAGAGCATATTGCGAGGCTCTTAGAGGGTGTTTTAGAGAGGAGTTCTCCACTGTATATAATTTACTTAAGGTTATCGGGTGGGTGTTCATAAAAAATATACAGTGGTTTTGGCTCCCTAAATATAGGAAGTCTAGTAGCAATCCCAAAAAACGAGACCATAATGCAAGGCTATTAGAGGTTGTTTTTGGGAGGAATGCTCTATTGTATATAATTTACTTAAGGTTGATGGGTGGAAGTTAAAAAAAATATAGAGCGGATTTTGCTTCCTAAATAAAGAGAGTCTAGTAGTAATCCCAAAAATATAGAGCATATTGCAAGGCTCTTAGAGGGTATTTTAGAGAGGACTGCTCGATTGTATATAATTTACTTAATGTTATCGGGTGGGTATTCAAAAAAAATATAGATCGGTTTTGGCCACCTAAATATAGGGAGTCTAGTATCAATCCCAAAAATAGAAAGGCATTTTGTGAGGCTCTTAGAGGATGTTTTAGGGAGAGGTGTTTGATTTATATATAATTTACTTATGATTTTAGGATATTTTTGGGACATAATGGCAAGGCTCTTAGAGGGTGGTTTTTGATGAAATGCTTGATTATATTTAATTTACTTAATGTTATTAGGTGGGGGTTTAAAAAAAATATGGAGCGGTTTTGGCTCCCTAAATTAGGGAGTCTAGTAGCAATCCCAAAATTAGAGAGCATGTTGCATGGCTCTGTCTGAGTAGGTGTTTTAAGGAGGAGTGCTCGATTGTATATAATTCACTTAAGGGTATTGGGTGGGGGTTTAAAAAAAATATGGAGCAGTTTTGGCTCCCTAAATATTGAGAGTCTATTAGCAATCCCAAAAATAGAGAGCATATTGTGAGGCACTTAGAGGGTATTTTAGGGAGGAGTCCTCGATTGTATATAATTTACTTAAGGTTATCGGGTGAGAGTTCAAAAATAATATAGAGCTATTTTAGATCCCTAAATATAGGGAGTCTACTAGCAATCCCAAAAATAGAGAGCATATTGCGAGGCTATTAGAGGGTGTTTTTAGGAGGAATGGTTGATTGTATGTAATTTATTTATGATTGTCGAGTGGAGGTTTAAAAAAATATAGAGCGGTTTTGGCTCCCTATATATAGGGAGTCTAGTAGAATTCCCAAAAATAGAGAGGCATATTGCGAGGCTCTTAGAGGGTGTTTTATGGTGGAGTGCTTGATCTATATATAATTTACTTATAATTTTAGGATGTTTTTGGGAGGCAATGGCGTGGCTTTTAGAGGGTGTTTTTGGGAGGTATACTCAATTGTATATAATTTACTTAAGGTTGTTGGGTGGGGGTTCAAAAAAAATATAGAGTGGTTTTGGATCCCTAAATATAGGGAGTCTAGTCGAAATCCCAAATATAGAGAGCATATTATGAGGCTCTTAATGCGTGTTTTAGGGATGAGTGCTCAATTGTATATAATTTAGTTATGATTATCGGGTAGGAGCCTTGAGAAATTGTGAATAATTTTGGCTTACCAAAGATAGGAAGTCTAGTAGCGATCCCAAAAATAAGGAGGCAATGTCGAGTCTCTTATAGGGTGTTTTTGGGATGAATGCTCGATTGTATGTAATTTATTTATGGTTAACAAGTGGGGGTTCAAAAAAAATATTGATCAGTTTTGGCTCTTAAAACATAGGGAGTCTTGTAGCAATCCCAAAAATAGAGGGAATATTACAAGGCTCTTAGAGGGTGTTTTAGAGAGGAGTGCTCGATTATATATAATTTACATAAGATTGTCAGGCAGAAGATCAAAAAAAATATAGAGTGGTTTTGGCTACATAAATAGGGAGTCTAGTAGCAAACCCAAAAATAGAAAGGCATATTGCTTGGCTCTTAGAGGGTGTTTTAGGGAAGAGTTTTTGATTTATATATAATTTATTTATGATTTTAGGGTGTTTTTGGGAGGCAATGGTGAGGCTCATACAGGGTGACTTTGAAAGGAATGCTCGATTGTATATAATTTACTTAAGGTTGTCAGGTGGGGGTTCAAAAAAAATATAGAGGGTAATTTAGGGAGGAGTGCTCGATAATATATAATTTACTTAAGGTTGTCTGGTGGGGGTTCAAAAAAATAATAGAGGGATTTTGGCTTCCTAAATATAAAGAGTCTAGTAGCAATCCCAAACATAAAGAGCATATTATGAGGCTATTAGAAGGTGTCTTTGGGAGGAATGTTCGGTTGTATATAATTTATTTAAAGTTGTTGGGTGGGGGTTCAAAAAAATATCGAGTGGTTTTGGCTCCCTAAATACTGGGAGTCTAGTAGCAATCCCAAAAATAGAGAGCATATTGCGAGTCTCTTAAAGGGTGTCTTAAGGTGTGCTCGATTGTATATAATTTATATAAGGTTATCGAATGGGGATTCAAAAAAAATATAGAGCGGGTTTGGCTCGCTAACTATATAGAGTCTAATAGCAATCCTAAAAATAGAGAGGCATATTGCGAGGCTCTTAGAGGGTGTTTTAGGAAGAAGTGCTTGATTTATATATAATTTACTTATAATTTTAGGTTATTTTTTGGAGGTAATGGTGAGGCTCTTAGAGGGTGTTTTTAGGAGTATTGCTCGATTGTATATAATTTACTTAAGGTTATTGGGTGGGGATTCAAAAAAAATATGGAGTGGTTTTGGCTCCCTAAATATAGTTAGTCTAGTAGTAATCTCAGAAATAAAGAGTATATTGCGAGGCTTTTAGAGGGTGTTTTAGGGAGGAGTACTCGATTATATATAATTGACTTAAGGTTGTTGGGTGGAGGCTAAAAAAAAATATGGGGCAGTTTTGGCTCCTTAAATATAGGAAGTCTAGTACCAATCTAAAAAATACAGTGCCTATTGCGAGGCTCTTAGAGGGTGTTTTAAGGAGTACTGCTCGATTGTATATAATTTACTTAAGGTTATCGGGTGGGGTTCAAAAAAAATATGGAGCGATTTTGGCTCCCTAAATATAAGGTGTCTAGTAGCAATCCCAAAAATAGAGAGCATATTGTGAGGCTATTAGAGGGTTTTTGGGGAGGAATGCTCGATTGTATATAATTTACTTAAGGTTGTCGGGTGGGGTTTCAAAAAAAATATGGAATGGTTTTGGCTCCCTAAATATAGGGAGTCTTGTAGCAATCCTAAAAATAGAGAGCATATTAGGCTCTTTGATGGTGTTTTAGGGAGGAGTGCTCGATTGTATATAATTTACCAAAGGATGTCGGGTGGTGGTTCAAAAAAAATATAGAACGATTTTAGCACCCTAAAAATAGGCAATCTAGTAGCAATCCCAAAAATAGGGAGGCATATTGCGAGGCACTTAGAGGGTGTTTTAGAGAGGAGTGCTTGATTTATATATAATTTACTTATAATTTTAGGATATTTTTGGGAAGCAATGGCGAGGCACTTAGAGGGTGTTTTTGGCAGGAATGCTTGATTATGTATAATTTACTTAAGATTATATGGTGGGGTTTCAAATAAAATATAGAGCAGTTTTGGCTCCTTAAATATATGGAGTCTAGTAGCAATCCCAAAAAATAGAGAGAATATTTTGAGGCTCTTAGAAGAAGTTTTAGGAAAGAGTGCTCGATTGTATATCATTTACTTAAGGTTGTCGGGTCGGTGTTCAAAAAAAGTATGAAGCGGTTTTGACTACCTAAATATAGGTAGTCTAGTAGCAATCCTAAAAATAGAAAGGCATATTGCGAGGTTCTTAGAGGGTGTTTTAGGAATAAGTTCTTGATTTATATATAATTTACTAATAATTTTAGAGTGTTTTTGGGAGACAATAGCGAGGCACTTAGAGGGTGCTTTTGGGAGGAATGCACGATTGTATATAATTTACTTACGGTTGTCGGATGGGGGTTCAAAAAAAATATGGAGCGGTATTAGCTCCATAAATATTGGGAGTCTAGTAGCAATCCCAAAATTAGAGAGCATATTATGAGGCTGTTAGAGGGTGTTTTAGGGAGGAGTGCTCGATTATATATAATTCACTTATGGTTGCGCTGTGGGGATTCAAAAAAATTATAGAGCGGTTTTGGCTCCCTAAATATAGGGAGTCTAGTAGCAATCCCAAAATCAAAGAGCATATTTCGAGGCTCTTAGAGGGTATTTTAGGGAGGAGAGCTCGATTGTATATAATTTACTTAAGGTTGTAGGGTGGGGGTTCAAAAAAAATATGGAGCGGTTTAGCCTCTCTAAATATATGGAGTCTAGTAGCAATCCCAAAAATAGAGAGCATATTGCGAGGCTATTAGATGGTGTTTTAAGGAGGAATGGTCGATTGTATATAATTTACTTAAGGTTGTCGGGTGGTGGTTTAAAAAAAATATGGAGCGGTTTTGGCTTACTTAATATAGAGAGTCTTGTAGCAATCCTAAAAATAGAGAGCATATTGTGAGGTTCTTAGAGGGTGTTTTAGAGAAGAGTGGTCGATTGTATATAATTTACATAAGGTTGTCGGGTGGAGGTTCAAAAAAAATATAGAGCTATTTTGGTTCCCTAAATATAGGGAGTCTAGTAGCAATCCCAAAATAGAGAGGTATGTTACTAGGCTCTTAGAGGGTATTTTAGGGAAGAGTACTTGATTTATATATCACTTACTTATGATTTTGGGATGTTTTTGTGAGGAAATGGCGAGGCTACTAGAGGGTGCTTTTGGGAGGAATGCTTGATTTTGTATTTTTTACTTAAGGTTATCGGGTGAGGGTTCAAACAAAATATGGAGTTATTTTGGCTCGCTAAATATAGTGAGTCTAGTAGCAATCCTAAAATTACAGAGCATATTGCAAGGCTCTGAGAGGTTGTTTTAAGGAGGAGTGCTCGATTGTATATAATTCACTTAAGGGTGTCAGGTGGGGTTAAAAAAAAAATATGGAGCGGTTTTGGCTTCCTAATATTAAGAGTCTAATAGCAATCCCAAAAATATAGAGCATATAATTTACTTAAGATTGTCGGGTGGGGGTTCAAAAAAAATATGGAGCCGTTTTAGCACCCCAAATATAGGGAGTTTAGTAGTAATCCAAAAAATTGAGAGCTTATTGCGAGGCTCTTAGAGGGTGTTTTAGGGTGGAGTGATCGATTGTATATAATTCACTTAAGATTGTCGAGTGGGGGTTCAAAAAAAATATGGGCCGATTTTGGCGCCCTAAATATAGGCAGTCTCGTAGCAATCCCAAAAATAAAGAGCATATTGCGAGGCTATTAGATGGTGTTTTTAGGAGGAATGCTCGATTTTATATAATTTACTTAAGGTTGTGGGGTGGGGGTTCAAAAAAAATATAGAGCGGTTTTGGCTCCTTATATATAGGGAGTCTAGTAGCAATCCCAAAAATAGAGATAATAGTGCTCGATTGTATATAATTTACTTAAGGTTGTCGTGTGGGCATTCAAAAAAAATATGGAGCAGTTTTGGCTTCTTAAATATAGGGAGTCTAGTAGCAATCCCAAAAATAGAGAGGCATATTGCGAGGTTCTTAGAGGGTAATTTAGGGAGGAGTGCTTGATTTATATTTAATTTATTTATGATTTTAGGGTGTTTTTGGGAGACAATGGCGAGGCTCATAGAAGGAATTTTTGGGAGGAATGCTTGATTGTATATAATTTACTTAAGGTTGTCTGGTGGGGGTTTAAAAAAAATATATAGGGATTTTGGCTCCCTAAATATATGGACTCTAGTATCTATCCCAAAAATAGGGATCATACTATGAGGCTCTTGAGGGTATTTTAGGAAGGAGTGCTCGATTATTTATAATTCACTTATGGTTGTCAGGTGGAGGTTCAAAAAAAATATGGAGCGGTTTTGGCTCCCTAAATATAGGAAGTCTAGTGGATATCCCAAAAATAGAAAGCATTTTGCGAGGCTCTTAGAGGGTATTTTAGGGAGGAGTACTCGATTGTATATAATTTACTTAAGGTTGTCGGGTGGGGGTTTAAAAAAAATATTAAGCAATTTTGGCTCCCAAAATCTAGGAAGTCTAGTAGCAATCCCAAAAACAGATAACATATTATGAGGCTATTAGATGGTATTTTACGGAGGAATGCTCGATTGTATATAATTTACTTAAGGTTATTGGGTAGGGGTTAAGAAAAATATAGAGTTGTTTTGGCTTCCTAAATATAGGGAGTCTAGTAGAAATCTGCAAAATAGAAAGTATATTATAAGGCTCTTAGATGGTGTTTTAAGGAGTGCTTGATTATTATAATTTACTTAAGGTTGTCGAGTGGGGATTAAGAAAAAATATAGAGCGGTTTTGGCACCCTAAATATAGGGAGTCTAGTAGCAATCCCAAAAATAAAGAGGCATGTTTCGAGGTTCTTAGAGGGTGTTTTAGGGAGGAGTGCTTGATTTATATATAATTTACTTATGATTTTAGCAGTTTTTTGGAGGCAATGGCGAGGCTTTTAGAGGGTGTTTTTGGGAGGAATGCTCGATTGCATATAATTTACTTAAAGTTATCGGGTGGGGGTTCAAAAAAAATATGGAGTGGGTTTGGCTCCTAAAATATAGGGAGTCTAGTAGTAATCCCAAAAATAGAGAGCATATTGCGTGGCTATTAGATTGTGTTTTTGGGAGGAATGCTCGATTGTATATTATTTACTTAAGGTTGTGAGGTGGGGGTTCAAAAAAAATATGGAGTGATTTTGGCTCCCTAAATATAGGGAGTCTAGTAGCAATCCCAAAAATAGAGAAGCATGATGCGAGGCTCTTAGAGGGTGTTTTAGAGAATAGTGCTTGATTTATATATAATTTACTTATGATTTTAGGGTGTTTTTGGGAGGTAATGGTGAGGATTTTAGAGGGTATTTTTGGGAGGAATGCTCGATTGTATATAATTTACTTAAGGTTATCAGGTGGGGGTTCAAACAAAATATGGATCGGTTTTGGCACCCTAAATATAGGGAGTCTAGTAGCAATCCCAAAATTAGAGAGCATATTGTGAGGCTCTTAGATGATGTTTCAGGGAGGAGTTCTCGATTATATTAAATTCACTAAAAGTTGTCGGGTGGAGGTTCAAAAAAAAAATGGGGTAGTTTTAGCTCCCTAAATATAGGGTTTCTAGTAGCAATCCCAAAAATAGAGAGCATATTGCGAGGCTTTTAGATTATGTTTTTAGGAGAAATGCTCGATATTATATAATTTACTTATGGATGTCAGGTGGGTGTTCAAAAAAAATATGGAGCATTTTTGGCTTCCTAAATATAGGGTATCTAGTAGCAATCCCAAAAATAGAGAGGTATGTTGCGAGGTTCTTAGAGGGTGTTTTAGGGAGGGGTGCTTGATTTATATATAATTTACTTATGATTTTAAGGTGTTTATGGGAGGCAATACGGAGGCACTTAGAGGGTGTTTTTGGGAGGAATGCTTGATTATGTATAATTTACTTAAGGTTATTGGGTGGGGGTTAAAACAAAATATAGAGTGGTTTTTGCTACCTAAATATAGGGAGTCTCGTAGCAGTCCTAAAAAATAGAGGTATGGTTTTGGCTCTTTAAATTGTATATAATTTACTTAAGGTTATTGGGTGGAGGTTCTAAAAAAATATGGTATGGTTTTGGCTCCTTAAATATAGGTAGTCTAATAGCAATCCTAAAAATAGAGAGGCATATTGCGAGGCTCTTAGAGAGTGTTTTAGAGAGGAGTGCTTGATTTATATATAATTTACTAATGATTTTTTGGGTGTTTTTGGTTGGCAATGGCGAGGCTCTTAGACAATATTTTTGGGAGGAATGCTTGATTGTATATAATTTACTTAAGGTTGATGGGTAGGGGTTTTAAAAAAATATAGAGCAGTTTTGGTTCCCTTAATATAGGGAGTCTAGTAGCAGTCCCAAAAAAAGAGAGCATATTACCAGGCTCTTAGAGTGTGTTTTAGGAAGTAGTACTCGATTATATATAATTTAATTTAGGTTGTCGGGTGGGCATTCAAAAAAAATAGAACGGAACATTGCGAGTCTCTTAGAGGGTATTTTAGAAAAGAGTACCTGATTTATATATAATTTACTTATGATTTTAGGGTATTTTTAGGAGACAATGGCGAGGCTCATAGAGGGTGTTATTAGGAGGAATACTCGATTGTATATAATTTACTTAAGGTTATCGCGTGGGGGCTAAAAAAAAATATGGAGCCATTTTGGCTCCCTAAATATAGGATGTGTAGTAGCAATCCAAAAAATATAGAGAATACTGTGAGTCTCTAAGATAGTATTTTAGGGAGTAGTGTTCGATTCAATATAATTCACTTAAGGTTGTCGGGTGGGGGTTCAAAAAAAATATAAGGCAATTCTGGCTCCCTAAATATAGAGATTCTAGTAGCAATCCCAAAAATAGAGAGCATATTGTGAGGCTCTTAGAGGGTATTTTAGGGAGGTGTGCTCGATTGTATATAATTTACTTAAGGTTGTCGGATGGATATTCAAAAAAAATATGGAGCAGTTTTGGCTTCCGAAATATAGGGAGTCTAGTAGTAATCCCAAAAATAGAGAGCATATTGCGAGACTCTTAGAGGGTATTTTAGGGAGGAGTGTCGATTGTATATAATTCACTTAATATTATTGAGTGGGGGTTCAAAAAAAATATAGGACGGTTTTGGCTCCCTAAATATAGGGAGTCTAGTTGCAATCCCAAAAATAGATTGCATATTGCGAGGCTATTAGATGGTGTTTTTGGGAGGAATGCTCGATTGTATATAATTTACTTAAGGTTGTCAGGTGAGGGTTCAGAAAAAATATGGAGTTGTTTTGGCTCCCTAAATATAGGGAGTCTAGTAGCAATCCCAAAAACAGATTGCATATTGCGAGACTCTTAGAGTGTGTTTTAGAGAGGAGTGCTCAATTGCATATAATTCACTTAATGTTATCGAGCAGGGGTTCAAAAAAAATATGGGGTAGTTTTAGCTCCCTAAGTATAAGGAGTCTAGTAGCAATCCTAAAAATAGAGACCATATTACGAGGCTATTAGATGGTGTTTTTGGGAAGAATACTCAATTGTATATAATTTATATAAGGGTGTCGGGTGGGGGTTCACAAAAAATATAAAGCGGTTTTGGCTCCCTAAATATAGGGAGTCTAGTAACAATCCCATAAATAGTGAGCATATTGCGAGGCTCTTAGAGGGTAGTTTTGGGTGGAGTTGTCGATTATATATAATTTACTTAAGGATGTCGGGTGGGGGTTTAAAAAAAATATGCAGCGATTTTGGCTCCATAAATAAAGGGTATTTAGTAGCAATCCCAAAAATAGAGAGGCATATTGCGAGGCTCTTAGAGGGTGTTCTAGGTAGGGGTGCTTATTTTATATATAATTTACTTATGATTTTAGGGAGTTTTTGGGAGGCACTGGCGAGGCTCATAGATGGTGTTTTTGGCAGGAATGCTCGATTGTGTATAATTTATTTAAGGTTATTGGGTGAGAGTTAAAACAAAATAAAGAGCTGTTTTGGCTTCCTAAATATAGGGAGTCTAGTAGCAATCCCAAAAAATAGAGAGCATATTGCGAGGCTCTTAGAGAATGTTTTAGGGAAGAGTGCTGAATTGAATATAATTTACTAAAGGTTATCGAGTGAGGATTCAAAAAAAATATGGAGCAGTTTTGGCTCCTTAAATATAAGTAATTTCATAACAATCCTTAAAATAGAGAGGTATATTTCGAGGC
This sequence comes from Chamaelirium japonicum, assembly GCA_947650365.1. Lineage (NCBI taxonomy): Eukaryota > Viridiplantae > Streptophyta > Magnoliopsida > Liliales > Melanthiaceae > Chamaelirium > Chamaelirium japonicum. Next base: position 47,947,081 of record OX393551.1, on the reverse strand, counting down.
TCTTAGAGGGTGTTTTAGGGAGAAGTGCTTGATTTATATGTAATTTACTAATGATTTTTGGGTATTTTTGGGAGGCAATGGCAAGCCTCTTAGACGGTGTTTTTGGGAGACATGCTTGATTATATATAATTTACTTAAGATTGATGGGTAGGGGTTTTAAAAAAATATGGAGCAGTTTTGGTTCCCTAAATATAGGGAGTCTAGTAGCACTCCCAAAAATAGAGATCATATTACCAAGCTCATAGAGTGTGTTTTAGGAAGTAGTGCTCGATTGTATATAATTTACTTAAGAGTGTCGGGTGCACGTTTAAAAAAAATATAGAGCGGTTCTGGCTGCCTAAATATAAGGAGTCTAGTAGCAATCCCAAAAATAGAAAGGCATATTACATGTCTCTTAGAGGGTGTTTTAGGGAAGAGTACTTGATTTATATATAATTTACTTATGATTTTATAGTGTTTTTGGGAAGCAATGGAGAGGTTCTTAGAGGGTGTTTTTGGGAGGAAGCTCGATTGTATATAATTTACTTAAGGTTGTTGGCTGGAGGTTAAAAAAAATATGGAGCAGTTTTGGCTCTATAAATATAGGGAGTCTAGTAGTAATCCCTAAAATAGAGAGAATATTGCGAGTCTCTAAGACGGTGTTTTAGGGAGAAGTGCTCGATTATATATAATTCACTTAAGGTTATCGGGTTGGGGTTCAAAAAAAATATAGGGCAATTCTTGCTTTCTAAATATTGAGAGTCTAGTAACTAAGGTACAAAATATCGACATATTTCGTGAAATATCGTGAAATATTTTGGTTTTCTCAAACCTCGGCACGAAATTCCTATTGTGATATCGAACGAAATAGGAATCACGATAATATCGCGATATATCATGATATTTTGCACGACAAGCGATATTTCGCATGACATATTTGTCGGCACGAAATATCACGATATTTCGTGAAAATTTTGAGACATTTCGAGAAATTTCGGGAAATTTTGAGAAATTTTGGGATTTTGGCACCGAAATGTTGGGACTGACTGGTTATAAAAGGAGACTGGGGGTTTCGTTCCCAGCAGCTTATTTACATATAATAACATTTAAGTAAATGTCATATAATAACATTTAAGTAAATGTCATCTTACTTAATTTTTAAGTAAATGTCATATAATAACATTTAAGTAAATGTCATCTTACTTAATTTTTATTTACTTTAAGTTATTATATGTAAATAAGCAAATACCCCCCCATTTGATTTCAATAAAAATATCAAAAAAATCAAAAACCAAGTGAATCAAAAAGTAGGTTTTCAGTTTTAGTAGGAGAAAACAGTTTTTTCGGTTTTTCATAAAATTTGTATGTTGAGAAAAGTGGTTAAATCAACTCATTTTTAGCTCAAAAAATTCCACAAGATGTAGAACTACAAGTACATCTAGAAAACCATGGTCCGTCAAAGAAAATTTTAAATGTATAAAAACTTTTCTTTGTAAAAACTCATTTTTTCAGACTTAGTAAAAAAATAGTGTTTTGTATTTCAGCATAATTTTTGCACGATTTCAAACTTGCACAACTTTCTTGTTTTAAGTCCGTTTTCAAAATCGTTTGAAGTATTATTTTAACAATCAACTAATCTTTATTTTGGAAATATTTTTATCCATAAAAAAGATTAAAAGCTATTTTAAATACATAGATCAAAACAGGACCAAACAAGACTGCAAAAGACTTACAGACTCAAATGTAGAATACATGCTTTGTGATACTTTATACCTGTAGATTGGGTATAGTTATTATCTGAGTGTTCCAAATTATGTATATATACTTGGTTTATGACTATGCAGAGATTCACTGAAAAATTCTGTTAAAAAATCAATATTTCCACCATTTCTATAAAATCACAATATTTCCACACTGTCGAAATATTTCCACAAAATATTTCCATATCCACGGGGTTAAAATATTGACCGAAATGGAAATTTCGAACCTTGCTAGTAACAATCCCAAAAATAGAGTGCATATTACGAGGCTCTTAGAGGTTGTTTTAGAGAGGAGTGCTCGATTATATATAATTTACTTAAGGTTGTCGGGTGGGTGTTCAAAACAAAAATGGAGCAGTTTTGGCACCCTAAATATAGGGAGTCCTGTAGCAATCCCAAAAATAGATAGCATAATACAAGGCTATTAGAGGGTGTTTTTGGGAGGAATACACTATTGTATATAATTTACTTAAGGTTGACGGGTGGGGGTTTAAAAAAAAATAAAGCTGTTTTACCTCCCTAGATATAGGGAGTCTAGTAGCAATCCCAAAAATAGAGAGTATATAGAGAGGATATTAGAGGATGTTTTAGGGAGGACTACTGGATTATATATAATTTACTTAAGGATGTCGGGTGGGGGTTCAAAAAAAATATGGATTAATTTTGGCTCCCTAAATATAGGGTGTCTAGTAGCAATCCCAAAAATAGAGTGGCATATTGCGAGGCTCTTAGAGGGTGTTTTAGGGAGGGGTGCTTGATTTATATATAATTTACTTATGATTTTAGTGTATTTTTAGAAGGCAATGGCGAGGCTCTTAGAGGGTGTTTTTGGGACGAATGCTCGATTGTGTATAATTTACTTACGGTTATCGGGTAGGGGTTAAAACAAAATATAGAGCGATTTTGGCTCCCTAAATATAGAGAGTCTAGTAGCAATCCCAAAAAATAGAGAGCATATTGTAAGGCTCTTAGAGGGTGTTTTAGGAAGGAGTGCTTAATTGTATATAATTTACTTAAGGTTGTTGGGTTGGGGTTCAAAAAAAATATGGTGCGGTTTTGACTCCTTAAATATAGGTAGTCTAATAGCAATCCTAAAAATAAAAAGGCATATTACGAGGCCCTTAGAGGGTGTTTTTGGGAGGAGTGCTTAATTTATATGTAATTTACTAATGATTTTTTGGTATTTTTAGGAGGTAATGGCGAGGCTCTTAGACGACGTTTTTGGGAGGAATGCTCGATTGTATATAATATGCTAAAGGTTAATGGGTAGGGGTTTAAAAAAAATATAGAGTGGTTTTAGTTTTCTAAATTTAGGGAGTCTAGTAGCTGTCCCAAAAATAGAGAGCATATTACCAAGCTCTTAGAGGGTATTTGAGGAAGAAGTGCGTGATTGTATATAATTTACTTAAGTTTGTTAGGTGGGCGTTTAAAAATAATATTGAGTGGTTTTGGCTTTCTAAATATAAGGAGTCTAGTAGCAATCAAAAAAATAGAAAGGCATATTGCGAGTCTCTTAGAGGGTGTTTTAGAGAAGAGTGCTTGATTTATATGTAATTTATTTAGAGAAGAGTGCTTGATTTATATATAATTTACTTATTATTTTAGGGTATTTTTGGGAGGTAATGGTGAGGCTCTTAGAGTGTGTTTTTAGAAGAAATGCTCGATTGTATATAATTTACTCAAGGTTGTCGGGTGGGGGTTCAAAAAAAATATGGAGTGGTTTTAGCTCTATAAATATAGGGAGTCTAGTAGCAATCCCAAAAATAGAAAGAATATTGCAAGTCTCTAAGACGGTGTTTTAGGGAGGAGTGCTCGACTGTATATAATTCACTTAAGATTGTCGGGTGGGGGCTCAAAAAAAATATAGGGTAATTCTGGCTCCCTAAATATAGAGAGTCTAGTAGTAATCCCAAAAATAGAGAGCATATTGCGAGGATTTTAGAGGGTATTTTAGGGAGGAGTGGTTGATTGTATATAATTTACTAAAGTTGTCAGGTGGGTATTAAAAAAAAATATAGAGAGGTTTTGGCTCCCTAAATATAGGGAGTCTAGTAGCAATCCAAAAAATAGAGAGCATATTGTGAGACTCTTAGAGGGTATTTTAGGGAAGAGTGCTCGATGGTTTATAATTCAGCTAATATTATCGTGTGGGGGTTCAAAAAAATATGGGGCGGTTTTGGCTCTCTAAATATAGGGTGTCTAGGAGTAATCCCAAAAATAGAGATCATATTGTGAGGCTATTAGATGGTGTTTTTGTGAGGAATGCTCGATTGTATATAATTTACTTAAGTTTGTCGGGTGGTGGTTTAAAAAAAATATGAAGCGGTTTTAGCTCCCAAAATATAGGGAGTCTAGTAGCAATCCCAAAAATATAGAGCATATTGCGAGACTAGTAGATGGTGTTTTAGGAAGAAGTGCTCGATTATATATAATTCACTTAATGTTATAGAGTGGGGGTTCAAAAAATATATGATGCGGTTTTAGCTCCGTAAATATAGGGAATCTACTAGCAATCCCAAAAATAGAGAGCATATTGCGAGGCTATTAGATGGTGTTTTTGGAAGGAATGCTCGATTGTATATAATTTACTTAAGGTTGTCGGGTGGGGATTCAAAAAAAATATAGAGTGGTTTTGGCTCACTAAATATAGAGAGTCTAGTAGCAATCCCAAAAATAGAGAACATATTACGCGGCTCTTAGAGGGTGTTTTAGGGAGGAGTGCTCGATTGTATATAATTTACTTAAGGTTGTCAGGTAGGGGTTCAAAAAAAATATAGAGTGATTTTGGCTCCCTAAATATTGAGAGTCTAGTAGCAATCCCAAATATCGAGAGGCATGTTGCAAGGCTCTTAGAAGGTGCTTTAGGGAATAGTGCTTGATTTATATATAATTTACTTATGATTTTAGGGTGTTTTTTAGAGGCAATGGCGAGGATTTTAGAGGATGGTTTTGGGAGGAATGCTCGATTATGAATAATTTGCATAAGGTTGTCGGGTAGGGGTTCAAACAAAATATAGATCGGTTTGGATCCCTAAATATAGGGAGTCTAGTATCAATCCTATAATTAGAGAGCATAGTGTGAGTCTATTAGATGGTGTTTTAGGATGGAGTGCTCGATTATATATAATTCAGTAATGGTTATCGGGTGGGGGTTCAAAAAAAATATGGGGTGGTTTTAGCTCCCTAAATATAGAGAGTCTAGTAGCAATCCCAAAAATAGAAAGCATATTTCGAGGCTATTAGATGGTGTTTAAGGGAGGTGTGCAAGATTGTATATAATATACCTAAGGATGTCAGGCGGGGGTTTAAAAAAAATATGGAGTGATTTTGGCTCCCTAAATATAGTGTGTCTAGTAGCAATATTAAAAAATAGAGAGGCATGTTGCGAGACTATTAGAGGATGTTTTAGGGAGGGGTGCTTGATTTATATGTAATTTACTTATGATTTTAGGGTATTTTTGGGAGGCAATGGCGAGGCTCTTAGAGGGTGTTTTTGAGATGAATGCTTGTTTGTTTATAATTTACTTAAGGTTGTTGGGTGGGGGTTCAAATAAAATATAGAGTAGTTTTACCTCCCTAAATATAGGAGTTTAGCAATAATCCCATAAAATAAATAGCATATTGCAAAGATTTTAGAGGGTGTTTTACGGAGGAGGGCTCAATTGTATATAATTTACTTAAGGTTGTCGGGTAGAAGTTCAAAAAAAAAATGAATCGATTTTGGCTCCTTAAATATAGGTAGTCTATTAGCAATCCTAAAAATAGAGAGGAATATTGAGAGGTTCTTAGAGGGTGTTTTAAGGAGGAGTGCTTGATTTTATTTATATATAATTTACTAATAATTTTTGGGTATTTTTGGTAGGCAATGACGAGGCTCTTAGATGGTGTTTTTGGGAGGAATGCTCGATTGTATATAATTTACTTAAGGTTTATGGTAGGGGTTTAAAAAAAATATAGAGCGGTTTTGGTTCCCTAAATATAGGAAGTCCAGTAGCAGTCCCAAAAATAGATAGCATATTACCAGGCTCTTAGAGGGTGTTTTAGAAAGGAGTGCTCAATTGTATATAATTTACTTAAGGTTTCGCGTGGGCATTCAAAAAAAATATGGAGCGGTTTTGGCTATCTAAATATAAGGAGTCTAGTAGCAATCCAAAAAATAAAAAGGCATATTGCGAGTCTCTGTGAGGGACTTTTAGGAAAAAGTGCTTTATTTATATATAATTTACTTATGACTTTATGGTATTTTTGGGAGGCAATGGCGAGGGTCTTAGAGGGTGTTTTTAGGAGAAATGCTCTATTGTATATAATTTACTTAAGGTTGTCAGGTGGGGGTTCAAAAAAAATATGATACGGTTTTGGCTCCCTAAATATAGGGAGTCTAGTAGCAATCCCAAAAATAGAGAGAATATTATGAGTCTCTAAGATGGTGTTTCATGGAGGAGTGCTTGATTCTATATAATTCACTTATGGTTGTCGGGTGGGGGTTCAAAAAAAATATAGGGCAATTCTGGCTCCCTAAATATAGAGAGTCTATTAGCAATCCCAAAAATAGAGAGCATACTGCAAGGCTCTTAGAGGGTGTTTTAGGGAGGAGTGCTTGACTGTATATAATTTACTTAAGGTTGTCAGGTGGGTGTTCAAAAAAAAATATGGAGCGATTTTGGTTCCCTAAATATAGGGAGTTTAGTAGCAATCCCAAAAATAGAGAGCATAATGCAAGGCTATTAGAGGGTATTTTTAGGAGGAATGTTCTATTGTATATAATTTACTTAAGGTTGACGAGTGGGGGTTCAAAAAAAATATGGAGCAATTTTGGCTCCCTAAATATAGTTTGTCTAGTAGCAATCCCAAAAATAGAGAGCATATTATAAGGCTCTTAGAGGGTGTTTTAGGGAGGACTGCTCGATTGTATATAATTTACTTAAGGTTATCTGGTGGGTGTTCAAAAAAAATATGGATTGGTTTTGGCCACCTAAATATAGGGAGTCCAGTATCAATCCCAAAAATAGAAAGGCATGTTACGAGGCTCTTAGAGAGTGTTTTAGGGAGAAGTACTTTATTTATATATAATTTACTTATAATTTTAGGATATTTTTGGGAGGTAATGGCAAGGCTCTTAGAATGTTTTTTTTTGAAGGAATGCTCGATTATATATAATTTACTTAAGGTTGTCAGGTGGGGGTTCAAAAAAAATATGGAGTGGTTTTGGCTCCCTAAATATAGGGAGTCTAGTAGTAATCCCAAAATTAGATTGCATATTGCAAGGCTCTAAGAGGGTGTTTTAAGGAGGAGTGCTCGATTGCATATAATTCACTTAAGGGTGTCGGATGGGGGTTCCAAAAAAATATAGAGCAGTTTTTGCTCCCTAAATATTAAAAGTCTAGTAGTAATCCCTAAAACAGAGAGCATATTATGAGGCACTTATAGGGTATTTTATGGAGGAGTGCTCGATATTATATAATTTACTTAAGGTTATCGAGTGGTGGTTCAAAAAAAATATGGAGCTGTTTTGGATCCCTAAATATAGGGAGTCTACTAGCTATCCCAAAAACAGAGAGCATATTGCGAGGCTATTAGAGGGTGTTTTTGGAAGGAATGCTCAATTGTGTATAATTTATTTACGGTTGTCGAGTAGGGGTTCAAAATAATATGGAGCGGTTTTGGCTCCCTAAATATAGGGAGTCTAGTAGCAATCCGAAAAATAGAGAGACATATTGCTAAGCTCTTAGAGTGTGTTTTAGGGTGGAGTGGTTGATTTATATGTAATTTACTAATAATTTTTGGGTGTTTTTGGGAGGCAATAACGAGGCTTTTACACGGTATTTTTGGGAGGAATGCTCGATTGTATATAATTTACTTAAGGTTGATGCGTAGGGGTTCTGAAAAAATATAGAGTGGTTTTGGTTCTCTAAATATAGGGAGTCTAGTAGCAGTCCCAAAAATAGAAAGCACATTACCAGGCTTTTAGAGGGTATTTTAGGAAGAAGTGCTCGATTGTATATAATTTACTTAAGGATATCGGGTGCGTATTCAAAAAAAATATGGAGCAGTTTTGGCTCCCTAAATATAAGGAGTCTACTAGCAATCCAAAAAATAGAAATGCATATTGCGAGTCTCATAGAGGGTGTTTTAGGGAAGAGTACTTGATTTATATATAATTTACTTATGATTTTATGGTATTTTTGGGAGGTAATGGCAAGGCTCTTAGAGGGTGTTTTTAGGAGGAATACTAGATTATATATAATTTACTTAAGGTTGTCGTGTGGGGGTTCAAAAAAAATATGGAGCAGTTTTGGCTCCCTAAATATAGGGAGTCTAGTAGCAATCCCAAAAATAGAGAGAATATTATGCGTCTCTATGACGGTGTTTTAGAGAGGAGTGCTCGATTGTATATAATTCACTTAAGGTTATCGGGTGGGGGTTCAAAAAAAATATAGGGCAATTCTGGCTCCATAAACATAGAGAGTCTAGTAGCAATCCCAAAAATAGAGTGCATATTGCGAGGCTCTTAGAGGGTGTTTTACAGAGGAGTGCTCGATTGTATATAATTTAGTTAAGGATGCCGGGTGGGTGTTAAAAAAAAATATAGAGCAGTTTTGGCTCTCTAAATATAGGGAGTCTAGTAGCAATCCCAAAAATAAATAGCATAATGCAAGGCTATTAGATGGTGTTTTTGGGAGGAATGCTCTATTGTATATAATTTATTTAAGGTTGACGGGTGGGGGTTTAAAAAAAATATGGAGCAGTTTTAGCTCCCTAAATATAGGGAGTCTAGTAGCAATCCCAAAAATAGAGTGCATATTTCGAGGATATTAGAGGGTGTTTTAGAGAGGAGTGCTCGATTGTATATAATTTACTTAAGGATGTCGGGTGGGGGTTCAAAAAAAATATGGAGCGATTTTTGCTCCCTAAATATACGGTGTCTAGTAGCAATCCCTAAAATAGAGAGGCATATTGCGAGGTTCTTAGTGGGTGTTTTAGGGATGGGTGCTTGATTTATATATAATTTACTAATGATTTTAGGGTATTTTTAGGAGGAAATGGCGAGGTTCTTAAAGGGTGTTTTTGGGAGGAATGATCGATTGTGTATAATTTACTTAATGGTTCGGGTGGGGGTTAAAACAAAATATAGAGCGGTTTTGTCTCCCTAAATATAAGGAGTCTAGTAGCAATCCCAAAAAATAGAGAGCATATTGCCTGGCTCTTAGAGGTGTTTTAGGGAGGAGTGCTCAATTGTATAAAATTTACTTAAGGTTGTCGTATGGGGGTTCAAAAAAAATATGGAGTGGTTTTGGTTCCTTAAATATAGGTAGTCTAATAGCAATCCTAATCATAGAAAGGCATATTGTGAGGCTCTTAGAGGGGGTTTTAGGAAGGAGTGCTTGATTTATATATAATTTACTAATGATTTTTGGATATTTTTGGGAGGCAATGGTGAGGCTCTTAGACGGTGTTTTTGGATGGAATGCTTGATTGTATATATTATACTTAAGGTTGATGGGTTGGGGTTTAAAAAAAATATGGAATAGTTTTGTTTCCCTAAATATAGGGTGTCTAGTAGCAGTCCCAAAAATAGTTAGCATATTACCAGCCTCTTAGAGGGTGTTTGAGGAAGAAGTGCGTGATTGTATATAATTTACTTACGGTTGTTGGGTGGGCGTTTAAAAAAAATATAGAGCGGATTTAGCTCCCTAAATATAAGGATTCTAGTAGCAATTCAAAAAAAAGAAAGGCATATTATGAGTCAATTAGATGGTGTTTTAGGGAAGAGTGCTTGATTTATATATAATTTACTTATGATTTTAGGGTGCTTTTGGGAGGCAATGGCGTGGCTATTAGAGGGTGTTTTTAGAAGGAATGCTTGATTGTATATAATTTACTTAAGGTTATCGGGTGGGGGTTTAAAAAAATATAGGGCGGTTTTGGCCCGATAATTATAGGGAGTCTAGTAGCAATCCCAAAAATAGAGATAATATTTCGAGTCTCTAAGATGGTGTTTTAGGGAGGAGTGCTTGATTGTATATAAGTCACTTAAGGTAGTCGGGTGGGGGTTCAAAAAAAAATATAGGGCAATTCTGGCTCCCTATATAAGTCACTTAAGGTTATCGGGTTGGTGTTTTTGTGAGGAATGCTCGATTGTATATAATTTACTTAAGTTTATCGAGTGGTGGTTCAAAAAAAATATGGAGCGGTTTTGGCTTCCTAAATATAGGGAGTCTAGTAGCAATCCCAAAAATAGAGAGCATATTACGAAACTCTTAGAGGGTGTTTTAGGGAGGAGTGCTCGATTGTATATAATTTACTTAATATTTTCGAGTGGGGATTCAAAAAGAATATGATGCGGTTTTGGCTACCTAAATATAGGGAATCTAGTAGCAATCCCAAAAGTAGAGAGTATATTGCAAGACTCTTAAAGGATGTTTTAGGGAGGAGTGCTTGATTGTATATAATTTACTTAAGGTTGTCGAGTGGGGGTTCAAAAAAATATGGAGCTATTTTGGCTCCTTAAATATAGGGAGTCTAGTAGCAATCCAAAAAATAGAGAGACATATTGCAAGGCTCTTAGAGGGTGTTTTAGGGAGTTGTGTTTGATTTATATATAATTTACTTATGATTTTAGGATATTTTTGGGAGGTAATGGCGAGGATTTTAGAGGGTGTTTTTGGGAGGAATGCTCATGTATAATTTATATAAGGTTGTCGGGCAGGGGTACAAACAAAATATGGATCAGTTTTCCTCTCTTAATATAGGGAGTGTAGTAGCAATACCAAAATTAGAGAGCATATTGCGAGGCTCTTAGATGGTGTTTTAGGAAGGAGTGCTCGATTATATATAATTCACTAAAGGTTATCGGGTGGGGGTTCAAAAAAAATATGGGGTGGTTTTAGCTCTATAAATATAGGGAGTCTAGTAGCAATCCCAAAAATAGAGAGTATATTGCGTGGCTATTAGATGGTGTTTTTGGGAGGAATACTCGATTGTATATAATTTATTTAAGGTTGTCGGGTGGGGTTCAAGAAAAATATAGAGCGATTTTGGCTCCCTAAATATAGGGAGTCTAGTAGCAATCCCAAAAATAGAGAGCATATTGCGAGGCTCTTAGAGGGTGTTTAAGGTTGGAGTGCTCGATTGTATATAATTTTCTTAAGGATATCGGGTGGGGGGTCAAAAAAAATATAGAGCGATTTTGGCTCCCTAAATATAGGGCGTCTAGTAGCAATCCCAAAAATAGAGAGGCATGTTGCGAGACTCTTAGAGGGTGTTTTAGGGAGGGGTGCTTGATTTATATATAATTTACTTGTGATTTTATTATGTTTTTGGGAGGCAATGGCTAGGCTCTTAGTGGGTGTTTTTGGGAGGAATGCTCATTTGTGTATAATTTACTTAAGGTTGTCGGGTGGGGGTTCAAACAAAATATAGAGCGGTTTTGCCTCCCTAAATATAGGGATTCTAGTAGCAATCTTAAAAAATAGAGAGCATATTGCGAGGCTCTTAGAGGGTATTTTTAGGAAGAGTGCTCAATTATATATAATTTACTTAAGGTTGTCGGGTTGGGGTTCAAAAAAAATATAGAGTGGTTTTGGCTCCTTAAATATAGGTAGTCTAATAGCAATCCTAAAAATAGAGAGGCATATTGTGAGGCTCTTAGAGGGTGTTTTAGGAAGGAGTGCTTGATTTATATGTAATTTACTAATGTAATTTGGGTATTTTTGGAAGGCAATGGCGAGGCCCTTAGATGGTGTTTTTGAGAAGAATGCTCGATTGTATATAATTTACTTAAGGTTGATGGGTTGGGGTTTAAAAAAATTATAGAGCGGTTTTGGTTCCAAAATTATAGGGTGTCTAGTAGAAGTCCCAAAAAAATATGGAACGGTTTTGGCTCCCTAAATATAAGAAGTCTAGTAACAATCCGAAAAATAGATAGGCATGTTGAGAGTCTCTTATTGGGTCTTTTAGGGAAGTGTGCTTTATTTATATATAATTTTTTTATGAATTTAGGGTATTTCTAGGAGGCAATAGCGAGGCTCTTAGAGAGTGTTTTTAGGACGATTGCTCGATTGTATATAATTTACTTAAAGTTGTTGGGTGGGGGGTCAAAAAAATTATGAAGCGGTTTTGGCTCCCTAAATATAGGGAGTCTAGTAGCAATCCAAAAAATAGGGAGAATATTGCGAGTCCCTAAGATGGTATTTCAGGGAGGAGTGCTCGATTCTATATAATTCACATACGGTTGTCGGGTAGGGGTTTAAAAAAATATAGGGCAATTCTGGTTCCCTAAATATAGAGAGTCTAGTAGCAATCCCAAAAATAGAGAGCATATTATGAGGCTATTAAAGGGTGTTTTAGGGAAGAGTGCTCGATTGTATATAATTTACTTAAGGTTGTCAGGTGGGTGTTCAAAAAAAATATGGAGCGATTTTGGCTCCCTAAAAATAGGGAGTCTATTAGTAATCCCAAAAATAGAGAGCATAATGCAAGGCTATTAGAGGGTATTTTTAGGAGGAATGCTCTATTGTATATAATTTACTTAAGGTTGACGAGTAGGGATTCAAAAAAAATATAGAGCGGTTTTGGCTCCCAAAATATAGGGAGTCTAGTAACAATCCCAAAAATAGAGAGCATATTACGAGGCTCTTAGAGGGTGTTTTAGGGAGGACTGCTCGATTGTATATAATTTACTTAAGATTGTCTGGTGGGAGTTAAAAAAAAATACGGATCGATTTTGGCCACCTAAATATAGGGAGTATAGTATCAATCCCAAAAATAAAAAGGCATATTGTGAGACTCTTAGAGGATGTTTTAAGGAGAAGTACTGTATTTATATATAATTTACTTATGATTTTATGGTATTTTTAGAAGGTAATGGTGAGGCTCTTAGAGGGTATTTTTTGAAGGAATGCTCGATTATATATAATTTACTTAAGGTTATCAGGTGGGTGTTCAAAAATAATATTGAGCGGTTTTGGCTCCCTAAATATAGGGAGTCTAGTAGCAATCCCAAAATTAGAGAGCATAATGCGAGGCTCTGAGAGGGTGTTTTAAGGAGGAGTGCTTGATTGTATTTAATTCACTTAAGGGTGTCGGGTGGGGGTTCAAAAAAAATATGGAGCAGTTTTTGCTCCCTAAATATTGAGAGTCTTGTAGCAATCCCAAAAATAGAGAGCATATTATGAGGCACTTAGAGGGTATTTTGGGAGAGTGCTCGATTGTATATAATTTACTTAAGGTTGTCGGGTGGGGATTCAAAAATAATATGAAACTATTTTGGATCGCTAAATATTAGGAGTGTAAAGCAATCCCAAAAATAGAGAGCATATTGCGAGGCCATTAGAGGGTGTTTTTGAGAGGAATGTTTAATTGTATATAATTTATTTACAGTTGTCGAGTGGGGGTTCAAAAAAAATGGAATAGTTTTGGCTCCCTAAATATAGGTAGTCTAGTCGCAATCCAAAAAATTAAGAGGCATATTACGAGGCTCTTTGAGGGTGTTTTAGGATGGAGTGCATTTATATATAATTTCATTATGATTTTAGGGTGTTTTTGGGAGGCAATGGCGTGGCTTTTAGAGGGTATTTTTGGGGGGAATGCTCGATTGTATATAATTTACTTAAGGTTGTCAGGTGCGGGTTCAAAAAAAATATGGAGCGGTTTTGGATCCCTAAATATAGGGAGTCTAGTCGCAATCCCAAAAATAAAGAGCATATTGTAAGGCTCTTAGAGCGTGTTTTAGGAAGGAGTGCTCAATTGTATATAATTTAGTTATGATTATCGGGTGGGAGTCTTGGGAAATTATGAGCAATTTTGGCTCCCAAAATATAGGAAGTCTAGTAGTGATCCCAAAAATAAGGAGGCAATGGCGAGTCTTTTATAGGGTATTTTTTGGGAGGAATGCTCGATTGTATATAATTTATTTAAGGTTGATGGGTGGGGGTTAAAAAAAATATAGATCGGTTTTGGCTCCTTAAATATAGGGAGTCTAGTAGCAATCCCAAAAATAGAGAAAATAATAGAGGCTCTTAGAGGGTATTTTATAGATGAGTACTCGATTGTATATAATTTACTTAAGGTTTTCGGGTAAGAGTTCAAAAAAATTATGAAGCAGTTTTGGCAACCTAAATATAAATAGTCTAGTAGCAATCCCAAAAATAGAATGGCATATTACTAGGCTCTTAGTGGGTGTTTTAGGGAAGAGTACTTTATTTATATATAATTTATTTATGATTTTAGGGTGTTTTTGGGAGGCAATGGCGAGGCTCATAGGGGATGATTTTGGAAGGAATGCTCGATTGTATATAATTTACTTAAGGTTGTCGGGTGGGGGTTTAGAAAAAATATAGAGCGGTTTTGGCTCCCTAAATATAGGGAGTCTAGTAGCAATCCCAAAACTTGAGAGCATATTGCGAGGCTATTAGAGGGTATTTTAGGGAGGAGTGCTCCATTATATATAGTTTACTTAAGGTTATCGGGTGGGGGTTCAAAAAAAATATGGAGGGATTTTAACTTCCAAAATATAGGGAGCCTAGTAGCAATCCCAAACATAATGAGCATATTACGATGCTATTAGAGCATGTTTTTGGGATGAATACTGGGTTGTATATAATTTACTTAAGGTTGTCGGGTGGGGGTTCAAAAAAAATATGGAGAGGTTTTGGCTCCCTAAATATAGGGAGTCTAGTAGCAACCAAAAATAGATTGCATATTGTGAGTCTCTTAGAGGGTGTTTTATGGTATGCTCGATTGTATATAATTTACTTAAGGTTATCGGGTGGGGGTTCAAATAAAATATAGAGCAGTTTTGGCTCCCTAACTATAAGGAATCTAATAGCAATCCCAAAAATAGAGAGGCATATTGCGAGGCTCTTAGAGGGTGTTTTAGGGAGGAGTGTTTGATTTATATATAATTTACTTATGATTTTAGGGTATTTTTGGGAGGCAATGGTGAGACTCTTAGAGGGTGTTTTTGGGAGGAATTCTCGATTGTATATAATTTACTTAAGGTTATCGGGTGGGGATTCAAAAAAATTATGGAGTTATTTCGGCTCCCTAAATATAGAGAATCTAGTAGTAATCCTAAAAATAGAGAGTATATTACATGACTTTTAGAGGGTGTTTTTGGGAGGAGTGCTCGATTGTATATAATTGACTTAAGGTTGTCAGGTTGGGGCTAAAAAAAATATAGGGTGGTTTTGGCTCCATAAATATAGGGAGTCTAGTACCAATCTTAAAAATACAGATCTTATTGCGAGGCTATTAGAGGGTGCTTTAGGAAGGAGTACTCGATTGTATATAATTTACTTATAGTTGTCGGGTGGGGGTTCAAAAAAAATATGGAACGATTTTGGTTCCCTAAATATAAGGTGTCTTGTACCAATCCCAAAATAGAGAGCATATTGTGAAGCTATTAAAGGTTATTGTTGAGAGGAATGCACGATTGTATATAATTTACTTAAGGTTATCAGGTGGGGATTCAAAAAAATTATTGAGTGGTTTTAGCTCCCTAAATATAGGGACTCTAGTAGCAATCCTAAAAATAGAGAGAATATTAAGCTCTAAGATGGTGTTTTAGGAAGGAGTGCTCGTTTGTATATAATTTATTTAAGGTTGTCAGGTGGGGGTTCAAAAAAAAAATAGAGCGATTATGGTTCCGTAAATATAGGCAATCTATTAGCAATCCCAAAAATAGAGAGGCATATTGCGTGGCTCTTAGACGGTATTTTAGGGAGGAGTGCGTGATTTATATATAATTTACTTATGATTTTAGGTTATTTTTGGGAGGTTATGGCAAGGCTCCTAGAGGGTGTTATTGGGAGAAACGCTCGATTGTGTATAATTTACTTAAGGTTATTGGGTGGGGTTTCAAATAAAATATGGAGCAGTTTTGGCTCCCTAAATATAGGGAGTCTAGTAGCAATCCCAAAAATTAGAGAGCATATTGCGAGGCTCATAGAGTGTGTTATAGGGAGAAGTGCTCGATTGTATATAATTTACTTAAGGTTGTCAGGTGGGCGTTCAAAAAAAATATAGAACGGTTTTGACCACCTAAATACAGGGAGTATAGTAGCAATCCAAAAAATAGAAAGGCATATTGCGAGGCTCTTAGAGGGTGTTTTAGGGAGGAGTGCAGGATTTATATATAATTTACTAATGATTTTAGGGTGTTTTTGGGAGGCAATGGCGAGGCTCTTAGACGATGTTTTTGGGTTAAATGCTCGATTAAATATAATTTACTTAAGGTTGTCGTGTGGGGGTTCAATAAAAATATGGAGAGGTTTTGGTACCATAAGTATAGAGAGTCTAGTAGCAATCCCAAAATTAGAGATTATATTGTGAGGCTATTAGAGGGTATTTTAGGGAGGAGTGCTCAATTGTATATAATTCACAGGTTATCCTGTGGGGGTTCAAAAAAACTATGGAGCGGTTTTGGCTCTCTAAATATAGAAAGTGTAGTAGCAATCCCAAAAATAAAGAGCATATTGCGAGGCTCTTAGAGGGTATTTTAGGGAGGAGTGCTCGTTTGTATATAATTTACTTAAGGTTGTCGGGTGTGGGTTCAAAAAAAATATAGAGTGGTTTTGGCTCCCTATATATAGGGAGTCTAGTAGCAATCCCAAAAATAGAGAGCATATTACGAGTCTCTTAGAGGGTGTTTTATGGTGTGCTCGATTGTATATAATTTACTTAAGGTTGTTGGGTGAGGGTTCAAAAAAAATATAGAGCGGTTTTGGCTCCCTAACTATAGGTAATCTAATAACAATCGCAAAAATAGAGAGGCATATTGCGAGGCTCTTAGAGGGTGTTTTTGGTAGGAGTGCTTGATTTATATATAATTATCTTATGATTATAGTGGCTAAAAAAAAATATGGGGTGGTTTTGGCTCCTTAAATATAGAAAGTCTAATACCGATCTCAAAATATAGAGCATATTATGAGCCTATTAGAGGGTGTTTTAGGGAGGAGTACTCGATTGTAAATAATTTACTTACTGTTGTCGGGTGGGGGTTCAAAAAAAATATGGAACGGTTTTGGCTCCCTAAATATAAAGTGTCTAGTAGCAATCCCAAAAATAGAGGACATATTATGAAGCTATTAAATGGTGTTTTTGGGAGGAATGCTCGATTGTATATAATTTACTTAAGGTTATCGGGTGGGGGTTAAAAAAATTATTGGAGTGGTTTTGGCTCCCTAAATATAGGGACTCTAGTAGCAATCTGAAAAATAGAGAGCATATTAGGCTCTTAGAGTATGTTTTAGGGAGGAGTGCTCGATTGTATATAATTTACTTAAAGTTGTCGGGTGGGGCTTTAAAAGAAATATAGAGCGATAAGGGCTCCCTAAATATAGGCAATCTAGTAGCAATACCAAAAATAGAGAGGCATATTGCGAGGCGCTTAGGGGGTATTTTAGGTAGGAGTGCTTTTTTTATATATAATTTACTTATGATTTTAGGAGACAATGGCTATGCTCTTAGCGGGTGTTTTGGGAGGAATGCTCGATTGTGTATAATTTACTTAAGGTTGTCGGGTGGGGGTTCAAATTAAATATGGAGTAGTTTTGGCTCCCTAAATATAGGGAGTCTAGTAGTAATCCCAAAAAATAGGAAGCATATTGTGAGGCTCTTAGAGGGTGCTTTAGGAAGGAGTGCTCGATTGTATATAATTTACTTAAGGTTGTCGGGTAGGTGTTAAAAAAAATATGGAGCGGTTTTGACTATCTAAATATAGGGATTCTAGTAGCAATCCCAAAAATAGAAAGGTATATTGCGAGGCTCTTAGAGGGTGTTTTAGGGAGGAGTGCTTGATTTATATATAATTTACTAATGATTTTAGGGTATTTTTGGGAGGCAATGGTGAGGCTCTTAGAGGGTGTTTTTGGAAAGAATGCTCGATTGTATATAATTTACTTAAGGTTGTCGAGTGGGGGTTAAAAAAAAAATAGAGCAGTTTTGGCTTCATAAATATAGGTAGTCTACTAGCAATCCCAAATTTAAAGAGCATATTACGAGGCTGTTAGAGGATGTTTTAGGAAGGAGTGCTCGATTATATATAATTCATTTAAGGTTGTCATGTGGGGGTTCAAAAAAATTATGGAGCGGCTTTGGCTCCCTAAATATAGGTAGTCTAGTAGCAATCATAAAAATAAAGAGCATATTACGAGGCTCTTAGGGGGTATTTTAGGAAAGAATGCTCGATTGTATATAATTTATGTAACGTTGTCGGGTGTGGGTTCAAAAATAATATGGAGTGGTTTTGCCTTCCTAAATATGCAGTCTAGTAGGAATCCCAAAAATAGAGAGCATATTGCGAGGCTATTAGATGGTGTTTTTGGGAGGAATGCTCGATTGTATATAATTTACTTAAGGTTGTCTGGTGGGGGTTCAAAAAAAATATGGAGCGATTTTGGCTCACTAAATATATGGAGTCTAGTAGCAATCCCTAAAATAGAGAGCATATTGGAAGGTTCTTAGAAGTTGTTTTAAGGAAGAGTGCTCGATTGTATATAATTTACTTAAGGTTGTCAGGTGGGGGTTCAAAACAAATATGGATATTTTGGCTTCCTAAAAATAAGGAGTCTAGTAGCAATCACAAAAATAGAGCGGCATGTCGTGAGGCTCTTAGAGGGTATTTTAAGGAGGAGTGCTTGATTTATATATCATTTACTTATGATTTTAGGGTATTTTTGGGAGGCAATGGCGAGGCAACTAGAGAGTGTTTTTGGGAGGAATGCTCGATTGTGTATAATTTACTTAGGGTTGTCGTGTGGGGGTTTAAACAAAATATGGAGCTGTTTTGGCTCCCTAAATATAGTGAGTCTAGTAGCAATCCTAAAAAATAGGAACATATTACGAGGCTATTAGATGGTATTTTAGGGAGGAATGCTCGATTGTATATAATTTACATAACGTTATCGGGTGGTGGTTCAAAAAAATTATAGAGCGGTTTTAGCTCACTAAATATAGAGAGTCTAGTAATAATCCTAAAAATAGAGAGCATATTATGAGGTTTTAGAGGGTGTTTTAGGGAAGAGTGCTCGATTGTATATAATTTACTTAAGATTGTCTGGTGAGGGTTCAATAAAAATATGGAGCTATTTTGGCTCCCTAAATATAGGGAGTCTAGAAGCATTCCTAAAAATAGAGAGGCATATTGCGAGGCTCTTAGAAGGTATTTTAGGAAGGAGTGCTTGATTTATATATAAATTTAGGGTATTTTTGGGAGGCAATGGTGAGACTCTTAGAGGGTGGTTTTGGGAGGAATACTCAATTATAAATAATTTACTAAAGACTATCGGGTGGGGGTTCAAAAAAAATATAGAGCGGTTTTGGTTCCCTAAATATAGGGGGTATAGTAGCAATCCCAATAATAGAGAACATATTGCGAGGCATTTAGAAAGTATTTTCGAGGGGAGTGCTTGATTGTATATAATTTTGTTATGGTTATCGGGTGGGAGCCTTAAGAAATTAGGAGCGATTTTGGCTTCCCAAAAATAGGGAGTCTAATAGTGATCCCAAAAATATATGGGCAATAGCGAGGCTCTTAGAGGGTATTTTAGGGAGGAGTGCTCGATTGTATATAATTCACTTATGATTGTCCAGTGGGGGTTAAAAAAAAATATGGAGCTATTTTGGCTCTTTAAATATAGGGAGTGTAGTAGCAATCCCAAATATAGAGAGCATATTTGTAGGCTCTTAGAGGGTATTTTAGAAAGGAGTGCTCGATTGTATATAATTTACTTAAGGTTGTTAGATGGGGGTTCAAAAAAATATATAGTGGTTTTGCCTCCCTAAATATAGGGAGTATAGTAGCAATCCTAAAAATAGAGAGCATATTGTGAGGCTTTTAGAGGTTGTTTTAGAGAGGAGTGCTTAATTATATATAATTTACTTAATATTGTTAGGTGGGGCTTCAAAAAAAATATGGAGCGATTTTGGCTCCAAAAATATAGGGAGTTTGGTTGCAATCACAAAAATAAAGAGGTATATTGTGAGGCTCTTAGAGGGTGTTTTATAAAGTGCATGATTTATATATAATTTAATTATGATTTTTGAGTGTTTTTGGGAGTTAATGGTGAGGCACTTAGAGGGTGTTTTTAGGAAGAACGCTCTATTGTATATAATTTACTTAAGGTTGACGGGTGGGGGTTCAAAAAAAATATGGAGCGATTTTGGCTCTTAAATATAGGGAGTCATATAGCAATCCCAAAAAAAGAGAACATATTACCAGGTTCTAAGATGGTGTTTTAGGAAGGAGTTCTCGATTATATATAATTTATATAAGGTTATTGAGTGGGCGTTCAAAAAAAATATGGAGTAGTTTTGGCTCCCTATATATAGGGAGTCTAGTAGTAATCCCAAAAAATAGAGAGCATATTGCGAGACTCTTAGAGGGTGTTTTTAAGAGGAGTGCTCGATCGTATATAATTTCTTAAGGTTGTCGGGTGGGGCTTCAAAAAAAATATAGAGCGATTTTTGCTCCCAAAATATAGGGAGTCTAGTAGCAATCCTAAAAATAGCGAGGCATATTGCGAGACTCATAGAGGGTGTTTTAGGGAGGTGTGCTTGATTTATATATAATTTACTTATAATTTTTGTGTGTTTTTGGGAGGCAATGGCGAGGTTCTTAGAGGGTGTTTTTACGTGGAATGCTCGATTGTTTATAATTTACTTAAGGTTGACGGGTGGGGATTCAAAAAAAATATGGAGCGGTATTGGCTCTCTAAATATAGGAAGTCTAGTAGTAACCCCAAAAATAGAGAGCATATTATCAGGCTTTTTGAGGGTGTTTTAGGAAGGAGTGCTCGATTGTACATAATTTACTTAAGGTTGTCGTGTGGGCGTTCAAAAAAAATATGGAGCAATTTTTGCAACTTAAATATAGGGAGTCTAGTAGCAATCCCAGAAATAGAAAGACATATTGCGAGTCTCTTTGATGGTGCTTTAGGGAGGAGTACTTGATTTATATATAATTTACTTATGATTTTAGGGTATTTTTGGAAGGCAATAGCGAGGCTCTTAGAGGGTGTTTTTGGGATGAATGTTCTATTGTATAAAACTTACTTAACGTTGTTGGGTATGGGTTCAAAAAAAATATGGAGCGGTTTTGGCTCCCTAAGTATAGGGAGTCTAGTAGCAATCCCTAAAAAAAAGAGCATATTGTGAGTCTCTTAAAGGGTATTTTAGGGAGAAGTGCTTGATTGTGCATAAATCACTTAAGGCTGTCTGGTGGGGGTTTAAAAAAAATATGGGGTGGTTTTGGCTACCTAAATATAAAGAGTCTAGTAGCAATCCCAAAAATAGAGAGCATATTGCGAGGCTCTTAGTGGGTATTTTAGGAGGAATGCCCGATCATATATAATTTATTTAAGGTTGTCGGATGGTGGTTCAAAAAAAATATGGAGCAGTTTTGGCTCCCTAAATATTGGAAGTCTAGTAACAATCCCAAAAATAGATAGCATATTTGGCTCTTAGATGGTGTTTTAGGGAGGAGTGCTTGATTGTATATAATTTACTTAAGGTTGTCGGGTGGGGATTCAAAAAAATTATGGAGTAATTTTGGCTCCCTAAATATAGGGAGACTAGTAGCAATCATAAAATTAGAGAGGCAAGTTGCGAGGCTCTTAGAGGGTGTTTTAGGGAGGAGTGCTAGATTTATATATAATTTACTTATGATTTTAGGGTATTTTTGGGAGGCAATGGCGAGACTCTTAGAGGCTGTTTTTGGGAGGAACGCTCGATTGTATAAAATTTACTTAAGGTTGTCGGGTGGGGGTTCAAACAAAACAGAGAGCAGTTTTTCTAGTAGCAATCCTAAAAAATAGAGAGCATATTATGAGGCTCTTAGAGGGTGTTTTAGGGAGGAGTGCTCGATTGCATATAATTTATTTAAGGTTATCGGATTAGGGTTTAAAAAAAATATAGAGTGGTTTTGGCTTCCAAAATATAGGGAGTCTAGTTACAATCCCAAAAATAGAGAGCATATTGCGAGGCTATTAGAGGGTGTTTATGGGAGGAATGCTCGATTGTATATAGTTTACTTAAAGTTGTTGGTTTGGGGTTCAAATAAAATATAGAGCGGTTTTGGCTCCCTAAATATAGGGAGTCTAGTAGCAATCCCATAAATAGACAGCATATTAGGTTCTTAGAGGGTGTTTTAGGGAGGAGTGCTCGATTGTATATAATTTACTTAAG
The DNA here is from genome assembly GCA_947650365.1 of Chamaelirium japonicum. Classification (NCBI taxonomy): domain Eukaryota; kingdom Viridiplantae; phylum Streptophyta; class Magnoliopsida; order Liliales; family Melanthiaceae; genus Chamaelirium; species Chamaelirium japonicum. Next base: position 47,925,158 of record OX393551.1, on the reverse strand, counting down.
GTTGTCGGGTGGGGCTTTAAAAAAATATGGAGTGGTTTTGGCTCCCTAAATATAAGGAGTCTAGTAGCAATCCGAAAAATAGTGAGGCATATTGCGAGGCTCTTACAAGGTATTTTAGGGAGGAGTGCTTGATTTATATATAATTTATTTATGATTTTAGGGTTTTTTTGGAAGACAATGGCAAGGCTCTTAGAGTGTGCTTTTGGGAGGAATGCTCGATTTTGTATAATAGAGAGCATATTACTAGTCTCTTAGAGAGTATTTGAGGGAAGAGTACTCGATTACATATAATTTACTTAAGGTCGTTGGGTGGGGGTTCAAAAAAAATATGGAGCAATTTTGGCTCCTTAAATATAGGGAGTCTAGTAGCAATCCAAAAAATAGAGTGTAATATTACGAGGCTCTTAGAGGGTATTTTAGGGAGGAGTGCTTGATTTATATATAATTAACTTATGACTTTAGGGTATTTTTAGGAGGCAATGGCGAGGCTCTTAGAGGGTGTTTTATGTAGGAATGGTCTATTATAAATAATTTACTAAAGGTTGTCGGGTGGGGGTTTAAAAAAATATAGGGCAATTTTGGTTCCCTAAATACAGGGTGTCTAGTAGCAATCCCAAAAATAGAGAGCATATTGCGTGTCTCTTAGATATTATTTTAGGAAGGAGTACTCGATTGTATATAATTTAGTAATGATTATCGGGTGGGAGCCTTAATAAATTGGGAGCGATTTTGGCTCTCCTAAAATAGGGATTCTAGTAGCAATCCCAAAAATAAGGAGCCAATGGGGAGGCTCATATAAGGTATTTTTTGGAGGAATACTTGATTGTATATAATTTACTTAAGGTTGACGGGTCGGGGTTCAAAAAAATATAATGCGATTTTGTCTCCATAAATATTGGGAATCTAGTAGCAATCCCAAAAATAAAGAGCATATTGCGAAGCTCTTAGAGGGTGTTTTAGGGATAGTGCTTGATTGTATATAATTTAATTAAGATTGTCGGGTGGCCATTTAAAAAAAAATATGGAGCAGTTTTGGCTACCTAAATTTAGGGAGTCTAGAAGCAATCCCAAAAATTAAAAGGCATATTGCAAGTCTCTTAGAAGGTGTTTTAGGAAGGAGTGCTTAATTAATATATAATTTATTTATGATTTTAGGGTGTTTTTAATAGGCAAAATGGCGAGGCACTTACAAGATGTTTTTGGCATGAATGCTCGATTGTATATAATTTACTTAAGGTTGTTGGGGGGGGGGGTGAAAAAAAAAATGGAGCAGTTTTGGCTCCATAAATATAGGGAGTCTAGTAGTAATTCCAAAAATAGAGTGCATATTGCGAGTCACTTAGAGGGCGTTTTGGGAAGGTGTGCTCGATTGTATATAATTTACTTAAGATTGTCCGGTGGGGATTCTAAAAAAATATGCAGCGGTTTTAGCTCCCTAAATATAGGAAGTCTAGTAGCAATCCCAAAAATAGAGAGCATATTATGAGGCTCTTAAAAGTTATTTTAGGGAGGAGTGCTCGATTGTATATAATTTACTTATGGTTGTTAGGTGGGCATTCAAAAAAAATATGGTACAGTTTTGGCTTCGTAAATATAGGGTGTCTAGTTGCAATCCCAAAAATAGAAAGGCATATTGCAAGGCTCTTATAGGGTATTTTAGGGAGAAGTGCTTGATTTATATATAATTTACTTATGATTTTAGGATGTTTTTGGAAGGCAATGATGATACTCTTAGAGGTTATTTTTTGGGGTGAATGCTCGATTATATATAATATACTTAAGGTTGTCGAGTGGGGGTTTAAGAAAAATATGGAACAGTTTTGGCTCCCTAAATATTGGAAGTCTAGTAGCAATCCCAAAATTAGAGATCATATTACTAGGCTCTTATAGGGTATTTTAGAAAGGAGTGTGGTGTTTTATGGAGGAGTGCTCGATTGTATATAATTCAATTATGATTGTCGGGTAGGTGTTCAAAAAAAATATAGAGCAATTTTGGCTCCCTAAATATCGTATGTCTAGTAGCAATCACAAAAATAGAGAGCATATTGCGAGACTCTTAAAGGGTATTTCAGGAAGGAGTGCTCGATTGTATATAATTTACTGTAGGTTGTTGGGTGGGTGTTCAAAAAAAATATGGAGCGGTTTTGGCTCCCTAAATATAGGGAGTCTATTAGTCATCCCAAAATTAGAGAGCATATTATGAGGCTCTGAGAGGGTGTTTTAAGGAGGAGTGCTCGATTGTATATAATTCACTTAAGGGTGTTGGGTAGGGGTTCAAAAAAAAATATAGAGCGGTTTTGGCTCCCTAAATTTTTAGAGTCTAGTAGCAATCTCAAAATTAGAGAGCATATTGCGAGGCACTTAGAGAGTATCTTAGGGTGGAGTTCTCGATTGTATACAATTTACTTAAGGTTGTCATTTCAGTGTTCAAAAAAAATATGGAGCAGTTTTGGCTTCTTAAATATTGGGTTTCTAGTAGCAATCCCAAAAATAGAAAGGCATATTGCAAGGCTCTTAGAGCATGTTTTAGGGAGAAGTGCTTGATTGTTTATAATTTACTTAAGGTTATTGGGTGGGGGTTCAAAAAAAATATGGAGCGATTTTGGATCCCTAGATATATATACTCTAGAAGAAATCCGAAAATAAGAGAGCAAACTACGAGTCTCTTAGAGGGTGTTTTAGGAAGGAGTACTCGATTGTATATAATTCACTTAAGATTGTCGGGTGGAGGTTTAAAAAAAGTATAGAGCAGTTTTGGCTCCCTAAATGTCAAAAGTCTAGTAGCAATCTGTAAAATAGAAATCATATTACGAGGCTCTTAGAGGGTATTTTAGGGAGGAATGCTCGATTATTTATAATTTACTTAAGGTTATCGGGTGGGGGTTCAAAAAAAATATGGAGCGATTTTGGTTCCCTAAATATAGGGAGTCTAGTAGCAATCCCAAAAATAGAGAGCATATTACGAGGCTATTGGATGGTATTTTTAGGAGGAATGCTCGATTGTATATAATTTACTTAAGGTTGTCAGGTGGGGGTTTAAAAAAATATGGAGTTATTTTGGCTCCCTAAATATAGGGACTGTAGTAGCAATCCCAAAAATAGGGAGCATATTGCAAGGTTCTTATAGGGTGTTTTAAGGAGTGCTTGATTATTTATAATTTACTTAAGGTTGTCTGATGGGGATTCAAAAAAAATATGGAGTGGTTTTGTTTCCCTAAATATAGTGAGTCTAGTATAATCCCAAAAATAGAGAGGCATGTTATGAGGTTCTTAGAGGGTATTTTAGGGAAGAGTGTTTGATTTATATATAATTTACTTATGATTTTAGGGTGTTTTTTAGAGGCAATGGCGAGGCTCTTAGAGGATGTTTTTGGAAGGAATGCTCGATTGTATATAATTTACATAAGGTTATCGGGTGGGGTTTCAAAAAAAATATGGAGCGGTTTTGGCTCCCTAAATATAAGGAGTCTAGTAGTAAATCAAAAAATAGAGAGCATATTGCGAGGCTCTTAGAGGGTGTTTTAGGGTGGAGTGCTCGATTGTATATAATTCACTTAAGGTTGTCGGGTAGGGGTTTAAAAAAAATATGGTACGATTTTGGCTCCCTAAATATAGGCAGTCTAGTAGCAATCCCAAAAATAGATAGCGTATTACGAGGCTATTGGATGGTGTTTTTGGGAGGAATACTCGATTGTATATAATTTACTTATGGTTGTTGTGTGGGGGTTCAAAAAAAATATGGAGCGGGTTTGGCTCCTTAAATATACGGAGTCTAGTAGCAATCCCAAAAATAGAGAGAATAGTGCGAGGCTCTTAGACGGTATTTTAGGGAGGAGTGCTCAATTGTATATAATTTACTTAAGGTTGTAGGGTGGGCTTTCAAAAAAAATATCGTACAGTTTTTGCTTCTTAAATATAGGGAGTTTAGTAGCAATCCAAAAAATAGAAAGGTATATTGCGAGACTCTTAGAGGGTAATTAAGGGAGGTATGCTTAATTATATTTAATTTATTTATGATATTACTATGTTTTATGGATGCAATGGCGAGGCTCGTAGAGGGTGTTTTTGGGAGGAATGATCAATTATATATAATTTACTTAAGGTTGTCAGGTGGGGGTTAAAAAAAAAAAGCGATTTTAGATCCCTAAATATAGGGACTCTAGTAACAATTTCAAAAATAGAGAGCATATTATGAGGCTCTTAGACAGTGTTTGAGGAAGAAGTGCTCGATTGTATATAATTCATTTATGGTTTTCAGGTGGAGGTTTAAAAAAAATATGGAGCAGTTTTGGCTCCCTAAATATAGGAAGTCTAGTAGCAATCCTAAAAATAGAAAGCATATTTCGAGGCTCTTAGAGGGTATTTTAGGTAGGTGTGCTTGATTGTATATAATTTACTTAAGATTGTCGGGTGTGGGTTCACAAAAAATATGGGGTGATTTTGGCTCCCTAAATATAGGGAGTCTAGTAGCAATCCCAAAAATAGAGATCATATTACGAGGTTATTAGATGGTGTTTTTGGGAGGAATGCTCGATTGTATATAATTTACTTAAGGTTGTCGGGTGGGGGTTCAAAAAAATATGGAGTTGTTTTGGCTACCTAAATATAGGTAGTCTAGTAGCAATCCAAAAAATAGAGAGCATATTGCAAGGCTCTTAGAGGGTGTTTTAAGAAGTATTTGATTATTTATAATTTAATTAAGGTTGTTGGGTGGGGATTCAAAAAAAAAATAGGGTGGTTTTGGCTTTCTAAATATAGGGAGTGTAGTAGCATTCCCAAAAATAGAGAGGCATGTTACGAGGTTCTTAGATGGTGTTTTAGGGAGGAGTGTTTGATTTATATATAATTTACTTATGATTTTAGGGTGTTTTTTGGAGGCAGCAGTGAGGCTCTTAGAGGGTGTTTTTGGAAGAAATGCTCGATTGTACATAATTTACTTAAGGTTGTCGAGTGGGGGTTCAAAATAAATATGGAGCGGTTTTGGCTTCCTAAATATAGGGAGTCTAGTAGCAATCCCAAAAATAAATAGCATATTATGAGTCTCTTAGAAGGTGTTTTAGGGAGGAGTGCTCGATTGTATATAGTCCATTTAATGTTGTCGAGTGGGGGTTTAAAAAAAATATGGGGCGATTTTGGCTTCCTAAATATAGGGAGTCCAGTAGCTATCCCAAAAATAAAAAGCATATTGCGAGACAATTAGATGGTGTTTTCGAGAGGAATGTACGATTGTATATAATTTACTTAAGGTTATTGGGTGGGAGTTCAAAAAAAATATAGAGCGGTTTTGGCTCGCTAAATATAGGGAGTCTAGTAGCATTTCCAAAAATAAAGAGCATATTGCGAGGCTCTTAGAGGGTGTTTTATGGAGGAGTGCTCAATTGTGTATAATTTACTTAAGGTTGTTCAGTGGGGGTTCAAAAAAAATATGGAGCGATTTTGGCTTCCTAAATATAGGGAGTCTAGTAGCAATCCCAAAAATAGAGAGGCATATTACAAGGCTCTTAGAAGGTGTTTTAAAGAATTGTGCTTGATTTATATAATTTAATTATGATTTTAGGGTGTTTTTAGGATGCAATGGCGAGGATTTTTGGGGGGGCTTTTTAGGAGGAATGCTCGATTGTGTATAATTTACTTAAGGTTATCGGGTGGGGGTTCAAAAAAAATATGGATCGGTTTTGGCTCCTTAAATATAGGGAGTCTAGTAGCAATCCCAAAATTAAAGAGCATATTGCGAGGCTCTTAGATGGTGTTTTAGGAAGGTGTGCTCAATTGTATATAATTCACTAAAGGTTGTTGGGTGGGGGTTCAAAAAAAATATAGGTTGGTTTGTCTCTCTAAATATATGGAATCTAGTAGCAATCCTAAAAATAGAGAGCATATTTTGAGGCTATTAGATGGTGTTTTTGGAAGGAATGCTCAATTGTATATAATTTACTTAAGGTTGTCGGGTGGGGGTTTAAAAAAAATATGGAGGGATTTTGGCTCCCTAAATTTAAGGAGTCTAGTAGCAATTCTAAAATAAAGAGCATATTGCGAAGCTCTCTTAAAGGTTGTTTTAGGGAGGAGTGCTCTATTTTATATAATTTACTTAAGGTTGTCGGGTGGGGGTTCAAAAAAAATATAGATCGATTTTTGCTCCCTAAATATATAGAGTCTAGTAGCAATCCAAAACATATAGAGGCATGTTGCAAGGCTCTTAGAGGGTGTTTTAGGGAGGGGTGCTTAATTTATATATAATATACTTATGATTTCCAGGTATTTTTGAGAGGCATTGGCGAGGCTCTTAGATGGTGTTTTTGGGAGAAATGATCGATTGTTTATAATTTATATAAGGTTATCGGGTGGGAGTTCAAACAAAATATAGAGCGGTTTTTGCTCCCTAAATATAGGGAGTCTAGTAGTAATCCCAAAAAATAGATAGCATATTACGAGGCTCTTCGAGGGTGTTTTAGGGAGGAGTGCTCAATTGTATATAATTTACTTAAGGTTGTCGGGTGGGGGTTCAAGAAAAATATGGAGTGGTTTTGGCTCCTTAAATATAGGTAATCTAGAAGCAATCCTAAAAATAGAGAGGCATATTGCGAGGCTCTTAGAGGGTGTTTTAGAGAGGAGTGATTGATTTATATGTAATTTACTTATTATTTTTAGGTATTTTTGGAAGGCAATGGCGAGGCTCTTAGAAGGTGTTTTTGGAAGAAATGCTCGATTGTATATTATTTACTTAAGGTTGATGGGTAGGGGCTTAAAAAAAATAAGAAGCGGTTTTGTTTCCTTAAATAAAAGGAGTCTAGTAGCAGTCCCAAAAATAGAGAGCATATTACAAGGCTTTAGAGGGTGTTTTGGAAGGAGTACTCGATTGTATATAATTTACTTAAGGTTGTCGGGTCGGCGTTCAAAAAAAATATGGAGCGGTTTTGGCTCCCTAACTATAAGGACTATAGTAGCAATCCAAAAAATAGAAAGGCATATTGTGAGTCTCTTAGAGGGTGTTTTAGGGAAGAGTACTTGATTTATATATAATTTACTTATGATTTTAGGGTGTTTTTGGGAGACAATGGTGAGGCTCTTAGAGGAAGTTTTTGAGAGGAATGCTTAATTGTTTATAATTTACTTACAGTTGTCGGATCGTGGCTCAAAAAAAAAATAGAGCGGTTTTGGGTCCCTATATATAGGGAGTCAAGTAGCAATCCAATAAATAGAAAACATAATGCAAGGCAATTAGAGGGTGTTTTTGGGAGGCAAGCTCTATTGTATATAATTTACTTAAGGTTGATGGGTGGGGGTTCAAAAAAAATATGGAATAATTTTGGCTCCCTAAATATAGGGAGTCTAGTAGCAATCCCAAAAATAAAGTGCATATTGCGAGGCTTATAGAGGGTATTTTAAGGAGGACTGCTTGATTGTATATAATTTACTTAAGGTTATCGAGTGGGTGTTAAAAAAAATATGGATCGGTTTTAGCCACCTAAATATAGGGAGTCTAGTACCAATCCCAAAAATAGAAAGGTATATTGCGAGGCTCTTAGAGGGTATTTTAGGGAGAATTATTTTATATATATATATATATATATATATATAATTTACTTATGATTTTAGGGTATTTTTAGGACGTAATAATAAGGCTTTTAGAGGGTGTTTTTTGAAGAAATACTCGATTATATATAATTTACTTAAGGTTATCGGGTGGGGGTTAAAAAAAAATATGGAGCAGTTTTGGCTCCCTAAATATATGGAGTCTAGTAGCAATCCCAAAATTAGAAAGCATATTGCGAGGCTCTGAGAAGGTATTTGAAGGAGGAGTGCTCGATTATATACTATTCACTTAAGGGTGTCGGGTGGGGGTACAAAAAAAATATGGAGAGGTTTTGGCTCCCTAACTATTTAAAGTCTAGTAGCTATCCCAAACATAGAGAGCATATTGCTAGGCAGTTAGAGGGTATTTTAGGAAGGAGTACTCTATTGTATATAATTTACTTAAGGTTGTCGGGTGGGGGTTCAAAAAAATTATAGAGCCATTTTGGCTTCCTAAATATAGAAAGTTTATAGTAATCCCAAAAATTGTGAGCATATTGTGAGGCTCTTAGAGGGTGTTTTAGGGTGGAGGGCTCGATTGTATATAATTAACTTAAGGTTGTCGGGTGGGGGTTCAAAAAAAATATGGGGTGGTTTTTGCTCCCTAAATATAGGCAGTCTAGTAGCAATCCCAAAAATAGAGAGTATATTGCGAGGCTATTATATGGTGTTTTTGGGACTCGATTATATATTATTTACTTAAGGTTGTTGGGTGGGGGTTCAAAAAAAATATGGAGTAGTTTTGGCACCTTAAATATAGGGACTCTAGTAGCAATCCCAAAAATAGAGAGAATAGTACGAGGCTCTTAGAGGGTATTTTAGAAAGGAGTGCTCGATTGTATATAATTTACTTAAGGTTGTCTGGTGGGCATTCAAAAAAAATATGGAGAAGTTTTGGCTTCTTAAATATAGTGAGTCTAGTAGCAATCCCAAAAATAGAAAGGCATATTGCGTGGCTCTTAGAGGGTAATTTAGGGAGGAGCGCTTGATTTATATTTTATTTATTTATAATTTTTGGGTGTTTTTGGGAGGCAATGGCAAGGCTCGTAGAGGGTGTTTTTGGGAGAAATGCTCGATTGTATATAATTTACTTGAGGTTATCAGGTTGGGGTTCAAAAAAAATATATATCGATTTTGGCTCCCTAAATATAGGTACTCTAGTAACAATCCCAAAAAGAGAGAGCATATTATGAGGATCTTAGAGGGTGTTTAGGTAGGAGTGCTCGATTGTATACAACTCACTTAAGGTTGTCAGGTGGGGGTTTAAAAAAAATAGAAAGCATATTGCGAGGCTCTTAGAGGGTATTTTAGGGATGAGTGCTCGATTATATATAATTTACTTAAGGTTGTCAGGTGGGGGTTCAAAAAAAATATGGGGCGATTTTGACTCACTAAATTTAGAGAGTCTATTAGCAATCCTAAAAATACAGAGCATATTACGAGGCTATTAGATGATATTTTTGGGAGGAATGCTTGATTGTAAATAATTTACTTAAGGTTGTCGGGTAGGGGCTCAAAAAAATACAGAGTTGTTTTGACTCCCTAAATATAGGGAGTCTAGTAGCAATCCCAAAAATAGAGAAAATATTATGAGGCTTTAAAAGGGTGTTTTAAGGAGTTCTTGATTATTTATAATTTACTTAAGGTTGTCGGGTGGGGATTCTGAAAAACTATAGATCGGTTTTGGCATGCTAAATATAGGGAGTCTAGTAGAAATCCAAAATATAGAGAGGCATGTTACAAGATTCTTAGAGGGTGTTTTAGGGAGGAGTGTTTGAATTATTTATTATTTACTTATGATTTTAGGGTATTTTTTGGAGGCAATATCAAGCCTCTTAGAGGGTGCTTTTGGGAGAAATGCTCGATTGTTTATAATTTTCTTAAGGTTTTTGGGTGGGGGTTCAAAAAATATATAGAGCGATTTTGGCTCCCTAAATATAGGGAGTCTAATAGAAATCCCAAAAATAGAGAGCATATTACGAGCCTCTTAGAGGGTGTTTGAGGGAGGAGTGCTCGATTGTATATAATTTACTTAATATTGTTGAGTGGGGGTTCAAAAAAAATATAGGGCAGTTTTGGCTCCCTAAATATAGGGAGTATAGTTGCAATCCTAAAAATAGAAAGCATATTGTGAGGTTATTAGATGGTGTTTTTTGGAGGAATGCTAGATTATATATAATTTACTTATGGTTGTCGGGTAGGGGTTACAAAAAAATATAGAGCGGTTTTGGCTCGTTAAATATAAGGAGTCTAGTAGTAGTCCCAAAAATATGGAGCATATTGCGAGGCTTTTAGAATGTGTTTTAGGGAGGAGTGCTCGATTGTATATAATTTACTTAAGGTTGTCGGGTAGGGGTTAAAAAAAAATATGGAGCAATTTTGGCTCCCTAAATATAGGGAGATTAGTAGCAATCCCAAAAATAAAGAGGCATGTTGCGAGGATTTTAGTGGGTGTTTTAGGGAATAGTGATTGATTTATAAATAATTTACTTATGATTTTAGGGTGTTTATAGGAGACGATGGTGAGGATTTTAGAGGGAGTTTTTGGGAGAAATGCTCGATTGTGTATAATTTACTTAAGGTTGTCAGTTGAGGGTTCAAACAAAATATGAATCGGTTTTGGCTCCCTAAATATAAGGAGTCTAGTAGCAATCCCAAAATTAGAGAGCATATTGCAATGCTCTCAGATGGTATTTTAGTAAGGAGTGCTCGATTGTATATAATTCACTAAAGATTGTCGGGTGGGGGTTCAAAAAAAATATGGGGTGGTTTTTGATCCCTAAATATAGGGAGTCTAGTAGCAATCCTAAAAATAGAGAGCATATTGCGAGGCTATTAGATGGTGTTTTTGGGAGGAATGCTCGATTGTATATAATTTACTTAAGGATGTCTGGTGGGGGTTGAAAAAAAATATGGAGCGATTTTGGCAACCTAAATATAGGGAGTCTAGTAGCAATCCCAAAAATAGAAAGCATATTGTAAGTCTCTTAGAGGGTTGTCGGATCAGGGTTCAAAAAAAATATAGAGCAATTTTGGCTCTCTAAATAGTGGTAGTCTAGTAGCAATCAAAAAAATAGAGAGGCATATTGTAAAGCTCTTAGAGGGTGTTTTAGGGAGGGGTGCTTGATTTATATATAATTTACTTATGAATTTAGGGTGTTTTTGGGAGGAAATGGCGAGGCTCTTAGAGGGTGTTTTTTGGGGGAATACTCAATTGTGTATAATTTAATTAATATTGTCTGGTGGGGGTTCAAACAAAATATAGAGCGATTTTGGCTCCCTAAATATAGGGAGTCTAGCATCAATCCCAAATAATAGAGAACATATTGCAAGGCTCTTAGAGGGTATTTTAGGGAGGAGTGCTCAATTGTATATAATTTACTTATTATCGGGTGGGGGTTCAAAAAAAATATGGAGCGGTTTTGGCACCTTAAATATAGGTAGTCTAATTGCAATCCTAAAAATGGAGAGGTATATTGTGAGGCTCTTAGAGGGTGTTTTAGGGAGGAATGCATGATTTATATATAATTTACTTATAATTTTTGGATGTTTTTGGGTGGCAATGGTGAAGCTTCTAGACGGTGTTTTTTTGAGAAATGCTCAATTGTATATAATTTACTTAAGGTTGATGGATAGTAGTTTAAAAAATATGAAGCTGTTTTAGTTCCCTAAATATAGGGAGTCTAGTAGTAGTCCCAAAAATAGAGAGCATATTAGCAGGCTCTTAGAGGCTAGTTTAGGGAGGAGTGCTTAATTGTATATAATTTACTTAAATTTGTTGGGTGGCCATTCAAAAAAAATATGGAGCGATTTTGGCTCCCTAAATATAAGGAGTCTAGTCGAAATCCAAATAATAGAAAGGCATATTGCGAGTCTCTTAGAGACTGTTTTAGAGAAGTTGCTTGATTTATATATAATTTCCTTATGATTTTAGGGTGTTTTTGGGAGACAATGGTGAGTCTCTTAGTGGGTTTTTTTAGGAGGAATGCTCGATTGTATATAATTTACTTAAGGTTATCAGGTGGGGGTTGAAAAACAATATAGAGTGATTTTGGCTCCCTAAATATAGGGAGTCTAGTAGCAATCCCAAAAATAGAGAGCATATTGTGAGTCTCTAAGACGGTATTTTTGGGAAGAGTACTCGATTGCACATCATTCACTTCAGGTTGTCGGGTGGGAGTGCAAAAAAAATATAGGGCAATTCTGGCTCCCTAAATATAGAGAGTCTCGTAGCAATCACAAAAATATGGAGTGGTTTTAGCTACCTAAATATAGGGAGTCTAGTAACAATCACAAAAATAGATAGCATAATGCAAAGCTATTAGAGGTTGTTTTTGGGAGCAATGCTCTATTGTATATAATTTACTTAAGGTTGACGGGTAGGGGTTCAAAAAAATAAGGAGCAGTTTTGGCTCCCTAAATATAGGGAGTCTAGTAGCAATCCCCAAAATAGAGAGCATATTACGAGGCTCTTAGTGGGTTTTTTAGGGAGGACTGCTCGATTGTATATAATTTACTTAAGGTTGTTGGGTGGGTGTTCAAAAAAAATATAGATCAGTTTTGGCTACCTAATTATAGGGAGTCTAGTATGAATCCAAAAAATAGAAAGGCATATTGCGAGGCTTTTAGAGGGTGTTTTAGGGAGAGGTGATTGATTTATATATAATTTACTTATGATTTTAGGGTATTTTTGGGAGGCAATGGCGAGGCTCTTATAGGGTGTTTTTTAAATAAATACTCGATTATATATAATTTACTTAAGGTTGTCGGGTGGCAGTTCAAAAAAAATATAGAGCAGTTTAGGCTCCCAAATTTAGGAAGTCTAGTAGCAATCCCAAAATTAGAGAGCATATTGCAAGGCTCTGAGAGGGTGTTTTAAGGAGGAGAGCTCGATTGTATATAATTCACTTAAGGGTGGCGGGTGGGGGTTCAAAAAAAATATGGAGTAGTTTTGGCTCCTTAAATATTGAGAGTCTAGTAGCAATCCCAAAAATAGAGAGCATATTGCGAGGCACTTAGAGGGTATTTTAGGGAGGAGTGCATAATTATATAAAATTTACTTAAGGTTGTCGGGTGGGGGTTCAAAAAAAATATGGAGCTGTTTTGGATCCCTAAATATAAAGAGTCTACTAGCAATCCCAAAAATAGAGAGTATATTGCAAGGCTATTAGAGGGTGTTTTTGGGAAGAATGCTCGATTGCATGTAATTTCTTTACGGTTGTCGAGTGGTGGTTTAAAAAAATATGGAGCGATTTTGGCTCCCTAAATATAGGCAGTCTAGTAGAAATCCTAAAAATAGAGAGGCATATTGCGAGGCTCTTAGAGGGTGTTTTGGGGTGGGGTGCTTGATTTATATATAATTTACTTATAATTTTAGGGTGTTTTTAGGAGGCAATGGCGTGGCTTTTAGAGGGTGTTTTTGGGACAAATGATCGATTATATATAATTTACTTAAGGTTGTTGGGTGAGGGTTCAAAAAAAATATAGAGCAGTTTTGGATGCCTAAATATAGGGAGTCTAGTCGCAATCCCAAAAATAGAGAGCATATTTTGAGGCTCTTAGAGCGTGTTTTAGGGAGGAGTGCTCAATTATGTATTATTTAGTTATTATTATCGGGTTGGAGCCTTGGGAAATTGTGAGCGATTTTGGCTCCCCAAATATAGGAAGTCTAGTAGCGATCCCTAAAATAAGGAGGCAATATCGAGTCTCTTATAGGGTATTTTTGGGAGGAATGCTTGATTGTATATAATTTATTTAAGGTCGATAGGTCGGGGTTCAAAAAAAATATAGAGCGATTTTGGCTCCTTAAATATAGGGAGTCTAGTAGCAATCCCAAAAATTAAGAGAATATTGGGAGGCTCTTAGAGGATGTTTTAGAGGGGAGTGCTCGATTATATATAATTTACTTAAGGTTGTCGGGTAGGAGTTAAAAAAAAATATGGAGCAGTTTTGGCTACCTAAATATAGGGAGTCTATTTGCAATCCCAAAAATAGAAAGACATATTGCCTGGCTCATAAAGGGTGTTTTAGAGAAAAGTGCTTGATTTATATATAATTTATTTATGATTTTAGGGTATTTTTTGGGAGAAAATGGTGAGGCTCATAGAGGGTGATTTTGGAAGGAATGCTCGATTGTATATAATTTACTTAAGACTATCGGATGGGGGTTCAAAAAAAATATAGAGCAGTTTTGCCTCCCTAAATATAGGGAGTCTAGAAGCAATCCTAAAAATTGAGAGCATATTGCGATGCTATTATAGGGTATTTTAGGGAGGAATGCTTGATTGTATATAATTTACTTAATGTTATCGGGTGGGGGTTCAAAAAAAATATGGATGGATTTTGGCTTTCTAAATATAGGGAGTCTAGTAGCAATCCCAAACATAAAGAGCATATTACGAGGCTATTAGAGGGAGTTTTTGGGAGGAATGCACGATTTTATATAATTTAGTTAAGGTTGCCGGTTGGGGGTTCAAAACAAATATGGAGTTGTTTTTGCTCCCTAAATATAGGGAGTCTAGTAGCAATCCCAAAAATAGAAAGTATATTGCAAGGCTCTTAGAGGGTATTTTAGGGAGGAGTGCTCGATTGTATATAATTGACTTAAAGTTGTCGGGTGGGGGCTAAAATAAATATTGGGCGGTTTTGGTTCCTTAAATATAGGGAATCTAGTAACAATCTCAAAAATACAGAGCATATTATGAGCCTCTTAGAGGGTGTTTTAGGAAGGAGTGCTCGATTGTATATAATTTACTTAAGGTTATCGGGTAGGGGTTCAAAAAAAATAAAGAGTGGTTTTGGCTTCCTAAATATAAGGTATCTAGTAACAATCCCAAAAATAGAGAGCATAATGGGAGACTATTAGAGGGTGTTTTGGAGAGGAATGCTCGATTGTATATAATTTACTTAAGGTTGTCGGCTCAGGATTCAAAAAAAATTAAGAAGTGGTTTTGGCTCCCTAAATATAGGGAGTCTAGTAGCAATCCCAAAAATAGAGTGCCTATTAGGTGCTTAGAGGGTGTTTTAGGGAGGAGTACTCGATTGTATATAATTTATCAAAGGGTGTCGGGTGGGGGTTCAAAAAAAATATGGAGCAATTTTGGCTCCCTGAATATAGGCAATTTAGTAGTAGACCCAAAAATAGAGAGGCATATTGCGAGGGTCTTAGAGGGTGTTTTAAGAAGGAGTGTTTGATTTATATATAATTTCTTTATAATTTTAGGGTGTTTTTGGGAGGCAATGGCGGGGCTCTTAGAGAGTATTTTTGGGAGGAATGCTCGATTTTGTATAATTTACTTAAGGTTGTAGGGTGGGGGTTCAAATAAAATATGGAGCCGTTTTGGCTCCCTAAATATAAGGAATCTTGTAGCAATCCCAAAAAATAGAAAGCATATTGCGAGGCTCTTCGAGGGTATTTTAGGGAGGAGTGCTCGATTTATATATAATTTACTAATAATTTTAAGGTGTTTTTGGGAGGCAATGGCAAGACTCTTAGATGGTGGTTTTGGAAAGAATGCTCGATTGTATATAATTTACTTACAGTTGTTAGTTAGAGGTTTAAAAAAAATATGGAGCGGTTTTGGCTCCATAAATATAGGGAGTTTAGTAGCAATCCCAAAATTAGAGAGCATTTTGCGAGGCTGTTAGAGGGTGTTTTGGGGAAGAGTGCTCGATTGTATATAATTCACTTAAAGTTATCCGGTGGTGGTTCAAAAAAATTATAGAGCGGTATTGGCTCCCTAAATATAGGGAGTCTATTAGCAATCCCAAAAATAAAGAGTATATTGTGAGGCTCTTAGAGGGTATTTTATGGAGGATTGCTTGATTGTATATAATTTACTTAAGGTTGTCGGGTGGGGGTTCAAAAAAAATATAAAGAAATTTTGCCTCCCTAAATATAGGGAGTCTAGTAGCAATTCCAAAAATAGAGAGCATATTACGAGGCTATTAGATGGTGTTTTTGGGAGGAATGTTCGATTGTATATAATTTACTTAAGGTTGTCGGGTGGGGGTTCAAAAAAAATATAGAGCAGCTTTGGCTCACTAAAAATAGGGAGTCTAGTAGCAATCCCAAAAATAGAGAGCATATTGCGAGGTTCTTAGAGGGTGTTTTAGAGAAGGGTGGTTGATTTTATATAATTTACTTAAGGTTGTTGGGTGGAGGTTCAAAACATTTATAGAGCTATTTTGGCTTGCTAAATATAGGGAGTCTAGTAGCAAATCCAAAAATAGAGAGGCATATTGCGAGGCTCTTAAAAGGTATTTTAGGGAGGCGTGCTTGATTTATATATTATTTACTTTTGATTTTAGGGTGTTTTTGGGAGGCAATGACGAGGCTACTAGAGGGTGTTTTTGGAAGAAATATTCGATTGTGTATATTTATTTAGAGTTGTTGGGTGGGGGTTCAAATAAAATATGGAGTTGTTTTAGCTCCATAAATATAGTGAGTCTAATAGCAATCCTAAAATTAGAGAGCATATTGCGAGGCTCTGAGAGGGTGTTTTAAGGAGGAGTGCTCGATTGTATATAATTCACTTAAGGGTGTCGGGTGGGGGTTCAAAAAAAATATAGAGTGGTTTTGGCTACCTAAAAATTGAGAGTCTAGTTGCAATCCCAAAAATAGAGAGCATATTGCGAGGCACTTAGAGAGTATTTTAGGAAGGAGTTCTCGATTGAATATAATTTACTTATGGTTGTCGGGTGGGGGTCCAAAAAAATATAGAGTGGTTTTGGCTCTCTAAATATAGTAGCAAGGCTCTTTGAGGGTGTTTTATGGTGGAGTACTCGATTGTATATAATTCACTTATGGTTGTCGATTGGGGGTTCAAAAAAAATATGGGCCGGTTTTGGCTCCCTAAATATAAGCAGTCTAGTAGCAATTCCAAAAATAAAGAGCATATTACGAGGCTATTAGATGGAGTTTTTAGGAGGAATGCTCGATTGTATATAATTTTCTTAAGGTTGTCGGGTGGTGGTTCAAAAAAAATATAGAGCGGTTTTGGCTTCTTATATATAGGAAGTCTAGTAGTAATCCCAAAAATAGAGAGAAAAGTGCGAGGCTCTTAGAGCATATTTTAGGGAGGGGTACTCGATTGTATATAGTTTACTTAAGGTTGTCGGATGGGCATTCAAAAAGAATAGGGAGCAGTTTTGGCTTCTTAAATATAGAGATTCTAGCAGCAATCTCAAAAATAGAAAGGCAAATTGCGAGGCTCTTAGAGGGTAATTAAGGGAGAAATGCTTTATTTGTATTTAATTTATTTATAATTTTAGTGTGTTTTTGGGTGGCAATGGCGAGGCTCGTAGAGGGTGTTTTTGGGAGGAATGCTCGATTGTATATAATTTACTTAAGTTATCGGGTGGGGGTTTAAAAAAAATATGTAGGGATTTTGGCTCCCTAAATATAGGGACTCTAGTAACTATCACAAAAATCGAGAGCATATTGTGAGGCTCTTGAGGGTGTTTTAGGAAGGAGTGCACGATTGTATATTATTCACTTATGGTTATCGGGTGGAGGTTCAAAAAAAATATGGAGGGATTTTGGCTCCCTAAATATAGGAAGTCTAGTAGCAATCCCAAAAATAAAAAGCATATTGTGAGGCTTTTTAAGGGTATTTTAGGGAGGAGTGCTCAATTGTATATAATTTATTTAAGGTTATTAATTAGGGGTTCAAAAAAAATATTTGGCGATTTTGGCTCCTTAAATCTACAGAGTCTAGTAACAATCCCAAAAATAGAGAGCATATTACGAGGCTATTAGATGGTTTTTTGGGAGGAATGCTCGATTGTATATAATTTACTTAAGGTTGCCGGGTGGGGGTTCAAAAAAATATAGAGTTGTTTTGGCACCCTAAATATAGGGAGTCTAGTAGCAATCCTAAAAATTAAGAGCATATTACGAGGCTCTTAGTGAGTGTTTTAAGGAGTGATTGATTATTTATAATTTACTTAACGTTGTCGAGTGGGGATTCAGAAAAAATATAAAGCGGTTTTGGCACCCTAAATATAGGGAGTCTAGTAGTAATCCAAAAAATAGAGACACAAGTTAAGAGGTTATTAGAAGGTGTTTTAGGGAGGCATGCTTGATTTATATATAATTTACTTATGATTTTAGGATATTTTTTGGACGCAATGGCGAGGCTCTTAGAGGGTATTTTTGGAAGAAATGCTTGATTGTATATAATTTACTTAAGGTTGTTGGGTGGGGATTCAAAAAAAATATGGAGCGATTTTGGTTCCCTAAATATAGGGAGTCTAGTAGCAATTCCAAAAATATAGAGCATATTGTGAGACTCTTAGAGGGTGGTTTAGAGAAGAGTGCTCGATTATATATAATTCACTTAATGTTATCGAGTGAGGGTTCAAAAAAAATATAGGGTGGTTTTAGTTTCCTAAATATAGGGTGTTTCATAGCAATCCCAAAAATAGAGTGCATATTGTGTGGCTATTAGATGGTATTTTTGGGAGTAATGCTCGATTGTATATAATTTACTTAAGGTTGTCGGCTGCGGATTTAAAGAAAATATAGAGCGGTTTTGGCTCACTAAATATAGGGAGTCTAGTAGCAATTCGAAAAATAGAGAGCATATTACGAGGCTCTTAGAGGGTGTTTTAGAGAGGAGTGCCCGGTTTGTATATAATTTACTTAAGGTTATCGGGTGGGGGTTCTAAAAAAATATGGAGCGATTTTGGCTCCATAAATATAGAGAACCTAGTAGCAATCCCAAAAATAGAGAGGCATGTTGCAAGGCTCTTAGAGGATGTTTTAGGGAATAGTGATTGATTTATATATAATTTACTTATGATTTTTGGATATTTTTGGGAGGCAATGGCGAAGATTTTAAAGGGTATTTTTGGAAGGAATGCTCGATTGTGTATAATTTACTTAAGGTTGTCGGGTGGGAATTCAAACAAAATTACGATCGGTTTTAGCTTCCAAAATATAGGGAGTCTAGTATCAATCCCAAAATTAGAGAGCATATTATAAGGCTCTTAGATGGTATTTTAGGGTGGATTGCTCGATTGTATATAATTCACTAAAGGTTGTCGGGTGGGGCTTCAAAAAAAATATGGGGTGATCTTGGCTCCCTAAATATAGGGTGTCTAGTAGCAATCCCAAAATAGAGAGCATATTGAGAGGCTTTTAGGTGGTATTTTTTGGAGGAATGCTCGATTGTATATAATTTACTTAAGGTTATCGGGTGGGGGTTTAAAAAAAATAAAAAACGATTTTGGCTCCCTAAATATTGGGAGTCTAGTAGCAATCCAAAAAATAGAGAGCATATTGTGAGGCTCTCTTAGAGGGTGTTTTAGGGAGGAGTGCTCGATTGTATATAATTTACTTAAGGATGTCGGGTGGGGGTTCAAAAAAAATATGGAGCGATTTTGGCTCCCTAAATATAGGATGTCTAGTAGCAATCCCAAAACTAGAGAGGCATGTTACGAGGCTCTTAGAGGGTGTTTTAGGGAGGGGTGCTTGATTTATTTATAATTTACATATGATTTTAGGGTGTTTTTGTGAGGCAATAGCGAGGCTCTTAGAGGGTGTTTTTGGGAGGGATACTCGATTGTGTATAATTTACTTAAGGTTGTCGGGTGGGGATTAAAATAAAATATAGAGCGGTTTGGTTCCCTAAATATAGGATATCTAGTAGCAATCCTAAAAAATAGAGAGAATATTACGAGGCTCTTAGAAAGTATTTTAGAGAGGAGTGCTTAATTATATATGATTTACTTAAGGTTGTCAGGTGGGGGTTCAAAAAAAATATAGAGCGATTTTGGCTCCTTAAATATAGGTAGTCTAATAACAATCCTAAAAATAGAAAGGCATATTGCGGGGCTCTTAGAGGGTGTTTTAGGGAGGAGTGCATCATTTATATGTAATTTACTAATGATTTTTTGGTATTTTTGGGAGGCAATGGCGAGGCTCTTAGACGTTGTTATTGGGAGGAATGCTCGATTGTATATAATTTATTTAAGGTTGATGGGTAGGGGTTTAAAAAAAATATGGAGTGATTTTCGTTCCCTAAATATAGGAAGTATAGTAGTAGTCCCAAAAATAGAGAGCATACTACCAGGCTCTTAGTGGGTGCTTAAGGAAGGAGTGCTCGGTTATATATAATTTACTTAAGGTTATCGAGTGGGTGTTCAAAAAAAATATAGAGCAGTTTTGGCTTCCTAAATACAAGGAGTCTAGTAGCAATCCAAAAAATAGAATGTCATATTGTGAGTCTCTTAGATGGTTAAAAAAAAATATGGAGCAATTTTGGCTCCCTAAATATAAGGAGTCTAGTAGCAATCCCAAAAACAGAGAGAATATTGCGAGTATCTAAGATGGTGTTTTAGGGAGGAGTACTCGATTGTATATAATTCACTTAAGGTTGTCGGGTAGGGGTTCAAAAAAAATATTGGGCAATTCTGGCTCCCTAAATATAGAGTCTAGTAGCAATCCCAAAACTAGAGAGCATATTACGAGGCTCTTAGAGGGTGTTTTAGGGAGGAGTGCTCGATTCTATATAATTTACTTAAAGTTATCAGGTGGGTGTCCAAAAAAAATATGGAGTAGTTTTGGCTCCCTAAATAGAGAGAGTCTAGTAGCAATCCCAAACATAGAGAGCATAATGCAAGGCTATTAGAGGATGTTTTTGGGAGGAATTCTCTATTATATATAATTTACTTAAGGTTGATAGGTGAGGGTTCAAAAAAATATAGAGCGGTTTTGGCTCCCTAAATATAGGGAGTCTAGTAGCAATCCCAAAAATAGAGAGCATATTGCGAGGCACTTAGAGGATGTTTTTGGAAGGATTGCTTGTTTGTATATAATTTACTTAAGGATGTCGGGTGGGGGTTCAAAAAAAATATGGAAAGATTTTGGCTCTCTATATATAGGGTATCTAGTAGCAATCCCAAAAATAGAGAGGCATGTTGCGAGGCTCTTATAGGGTGATTTAGGGAGGTGTGCTTGAATTATTTATAATTTACTTATGATTTTCAGGTATTTTTGGGAGGCAATGGTGAGGCTCTTAAAGGATGTTTTTGGGAGGAATGCTCGATTGTGTATAATTTACTTAAGGTTGTCGGTGAGGGGTTAAAACAAAATATAGAGCGGTTTTGGCTCCCTAAATAAAGGTAGTCTAGTAGAAATCTCAAAAAATAGAGAGCATATTGTGAGGCTCTTAGAGGGTATTTTAGGGAGGAGTGCTTAATTGTATATAATTTACTTAAGGTTACTAGGTGAGGGTTTAAAAAAAATATAGAGCGGTTTTGGCCCCTCCTTAAATATAGGTAGTCTAATAGCAATTCTAAAATTAGTGAGGCATATTGCGAGCCTCTTAGAGGGTGTTTTAGGGAGGAGTGCTTGAGTTATATGTAATTTACTAATGATTTTTGGGTATTTTTGGGAGGCAATGGTGAGGCTCTTAGATGGTGTTTTTGGGAGGAATGCTCGATTGTATATAATGTACTTAAGGATGATGGGTAGGGGTTTAAAAAAAATATGGGATAGTTTTGGTTCCCTAAATATTGGGAGTCTAGTAGCAATCCCAAAAATAGAGAGCATATTACCTGGCTTTTAGAAGGTGTTTTAGGAAGGAGTGCTCGATTATTTATAATTTACTTAAGGTTTTCTAGTGGGTGTTAAAAAAAATATGGAGTGGTTTTGGCTCCCTAAATATAAGGAGTCTAGTAGCAATCCAAAAAATAGAATGGCATATAGCGAGTCTTATAGAGGGTGTTTTAGGGAAGAGTGCTTGATTTATATATAATTTACTTATGATTTTGTGGTATTTTTTGGAGGCAATGGCGAGGCTTTTAGAGGGTGTTTTTAGGAGGAAACCTCGATTGTATATAATTTACTTAAGGTTATCGGGTGGGGGTTCAAAAAAAATATTGAGCGATTTGGGCTCTATAAATATAGGGAGTCTAGTAGTAATCCCAAAAATAGAGAGAATATTTGGAGTCTCTAAGGCGGTGTTTTAGGAATGAGTGCTCGATTGTATATAATTCACTTAAGGTTGTCGGGTGGGGGTTCAAAAAAATAAAGGGGTAATTCTGGCTCCCTAAATATAGAGAGTCTAGTAGCAATCGCAAAAATAGAGAGCATATTGCGAGACCCTTTGAGGGTGTTTTAGCGAGGAGTGCTCGATTATATATAATTTACTTAAGGTTGTCGGGTGGGTGTTCAAAAAAAATATAAAGCAGATTTGGCTCCCAAAATATAGGTAGTCTAGTAGCAATCCCAAAAATAGAGAGCATATTACGATACTCTTAGAAGGTGTTTTAGGGAGGAGTGCTCGATTATTTATAATTCACTTAATGTTATCGAGTGGGGGTTCAAAAAAAATATGGGACGATTTTGGCTTCTTAAATATAGGGAGTCTAGTAGCAATCCCAAAAATAGTGAGCATATTGCGAGACAATTAGATGGTGTTTTATGGAAGAATTCTCGATTATATATAATTTACTTAAGTTTTTTGGGTGGGGGTTCGAAAAAAATATGGAGGGGTTTTGGCTACCTAAATATAGGGAGTCTAGTAGCAATCCCAAAAATAGAGAGTATATTGCGAGGCTCTTAGAG
The DNA here is from genome assembly GCA_947650365.1 of Chamaelirium japonicum. Classification (NCBI taxonomy): domain Eukaryota; kingdom Viridiplantae; phylum Streptophyta; class Magnoliopsida; order Liliales; family Melanthiaceae; genus Chamaelirium; species Chamaelirium japonicum. The sequence goes on along the minus strand of OX393551.1, from coordinate 47,903,011 downwards.
GGTGTTTTAGGGAGGAGTGCTCGATTCTATATAATTCACTTACTGTTATCGAGTGGGGGTTCAAAAAAAATATGGGGCAGTTTTGGCTCCCTAAATATAGCTAGGTACTTTAGTTGCAATCCCAAAAATAGAAAGCATATTGCGTAGCTATTAGATGGTATTTTTGGGAGGAATGTTAGATTGTATATAATTTATTTAAGGTTGTCGAGTGGGGGTTCAAAAAAAATATAGAGCAGTTTTGGCTCATGAAATATAGGTATTCTAGTAGCACTCCCAAAAATAAAGAGCATATTGTGAGTCTCTTAGAGGGTATTTTGGGAAGGAGTGCTCGATTGTATATAATTTACTTAAGGTTGTCGGGTTGGGATTCAAAAAAAATATGGAGCGATTTTGGCTCCCTAAATATAGGGAGTCTAGTAGCAATCCCAAAAATAGAGAGGCATATTGCAAGGCTGTTAGAGGGTGTTTTAGGGAATAGTGCTTGATTTATATATAATTTACTTATGATTTAGGATGTTTTGTGAAAGCAATGGAAATGATTTAGAGAGTATATTATGAGCCTTTTAGATGGTGTTTTAGAGAGGAGTGCTCGATTGTATATAATTCACTAAAAATTGTCGGGTGGGAATTCAAAAAAAATATGGGATGATTTTAGCTCCCTGTAAATATGGGATGGTTTTTAGGAAGCAATGGCGAGGATTTTAGAGAGCATATTGCGAGGCTATTAGATGGTGTTTTTGGGAGGAATGCTCGATTGTATATAATTTACTTAAGGTTGTCGGGTGGGGGTTCAAAAAAAATATAGAGCGATTTTGGCTCCCTAAATATAAGGAGTCTAGTAGCAATCCCAAAAATAGAGAGCATATTGCGAGACTCTTAAAGGGTATTTAAGGGAGGAGTGGTCGATTATATATAATTTACTTAAGGATGTCGGGTGGGGGTTCAAAAAAAAATATGGAGCAATTTTGGCTCCCTAAATATTGGGTGTCTAATAGCAATACCAAAAATAGAATGGCATGATGCAAGGCTCTTAGAGGGTGTTTTAGGAAGGGGTGCATGATTTATATATAATTTACTTATAATTTTAGGGTGTTTTTGGGAGGCAATGGCGAGGCTCTTAGAGACTGTTTTTGGGAGGAATACTCGATTGTGTATACTTTACTTAAGTTGTTGGGTGGGGCTTAAAACAAAATATAGAGTAGTTTTGGCTTCCTAAATATAGAAAATCTAGTAGCAATTCCAAAAAATAGAGAGCATATTGTGAGGCTCTTAAAGAGTGTTTTCGGGAGAAGTTCTCAATTGTATATAATTTTCTTAAGGTTGTCGGGTGGAGTTTCAAAAAAAATATAGAACGGTTTTGGCTCCTTATATATTAGTAGTCTAATAGCAATCCTAAAAATAGAGAGGCATATTACAAGACTCTTAGAGGGTGTTTTAGGGAGGAGTGCTTGATTTATTGGTAATTTACTAATGACTTTTGGGTACTTTTTGGAGACAATGGTAAGGCTCTTAGATAGTGTTTTTGGGAGAAATACTCGATTGTATAAAATTTACTTAAGGTTGATGGGTAGGGGTTTAAAAAAATATAGAGCGGTTTTAGATCCCTAAATATAAGGAGTCTAGTAGTAGTCCCAAAAATAGAAAGAATATTACCAGGCTCTTAGAGGGTACTTTCGGTAAGAGTGCTCGATTGTATATAATTTAATTAAGCTTGTCGGGTCGGCATTCAAAAAAAATATGGAGCGATTTTGGTTCCCTAAATATAAGGAGTCTAGTAGCAATCCTAAAAATATAAAGGCATATTGCGAGTCTCTTAGAGGGTGTTTTAAGGAAGAGTGCTTGATTTATATATAATTTACTTATGATTTTGGGGTATTTTTGGGAGGCAATGGCGAGGCTCGTAGAGGGTGTTTTTAGGAAGGAGTGCTCGATTGTATATAATTTACTTAAGGTTTTTGGGTGGTGGTTCAAAAAAAATATGGAGCGGTTTTGGCTCCCTAAATATAGGGAGTCTAGTAGTAATCCCAAAAAAAGAGAGAATATTGCAAGTCTCTCAGACGGTGTTTTAGGAAGGAGTGCTCGATTCTATATAATTCACTTAAGATTGTCGTGTGGGGGTTCAAAAAAAATATAGGACAATTCTAGCTCCCTAAATATAGAGAGTCTAGTAGCAATCCCAAAAATAGAGAGCATATTGCGAGGCTCTTAGAGGGTGTTTTCAGGAGGAGTGCTCGATTGTATATAATTTACTTAAGGTTGTCAGGTAGGTGTTCAAAAAAAAATATGGAGCAGTTTGAGCCCCCTAAATATAAAGAGTCTAGTGGCAATCCCAAAATTAGAGAGCATAATGCAAGGCTATTAGAGGGTATTGTTGGGAGGAATACTCTATTGTATATAAATTTGCTTGAGGTTGATAAGTGGGGGTTCAAAAAAAATATAGAGCTGTTTTGGCTCCTTAAATATAGAGAGTTTAGTAGCAATCCCAAAAATAGAGAACATATTACGAGGCACTTAGAGGGTGTTTTAGAGAGGACTGGTCGATTGTATATAATTTACTTAAGGTTGTCAGGTGGGTGTTCAAAAAAAATATGGATCAGTTTTGGCCACCTAAATATAGGGAGTCTAGTATCAATACCAAAAATAGAAAGGCATATTTTTAGGCTCTTAGAGGGTATTTTAGGGAGAAGTGCTTGATATATATATATATATATATATATATATATATATATATATAATTTACTTATGATTTTAGGGTATTTTTGGAAGGTAATGGCAAGGCTCTTAGAGGGTGTTTTTTGAAGGAATGCTCGATTATATATAATTTACTTAAGGTTGTCGAGTGGGGGTTCAAAAAAAATATGGAGCGATTTTGGGTCTCTAAAAATAGGGAGTCTAGTAGCAAGCGCAAAATTAGAGAGCATTGTGCGAGGTTCTGAGAGGGTATTTTAAGGAGCAGTGCTCGATTGTATATAATTCACTTAAGGGTGTTGGGTGGGGTTCAAAAAAAATATGGAGCAGTTTTTGCTCCATAAATATTGAAAGTCTAGTAGCAATCCCAAAAATAGAGAGCATATTGCGAGGCACTTAGAGGGTATTTTATGGAGAAGTGCTCGATTGTATATAATTTACTAAAGGTTGTTGGGTGGGGTTTCAAAAAAAATATAGAGTTATTATGGATCCCTAAATATAGGGAGTCTACTAGCAATCCCAAAAATAGAGAGCATATTGTGAGGCTATTAGAGGGTGTTTTTGGGAGGAATGCTCAATTATATATAATTTATTTACGGTTATTGAGTGGGGGTTCAAAATAATATTGAGCGGTTTTGGCTCCCTAAATATAGGGAGTATAGTAGCAATACCAAAAATAGAGAGGCATATTGTGAGACTCTTAGAAGGTGTTTTAGGGTGGAGTGTTTGATTTTTATATAATTTACTTATAATTTTATGGTATTTTTGGGAGGCAATGGCGTGGCTTTTGGAGGGTGTTTTTGGGAGGAATAATCGATTGTATATATTTTACTTAAGGTTGTCGGGTGGGGGTTCAAAAAAAATAATAAGCGGTTTTGGATCCCTAAATATAGGGTGTCTAATTGCAATCCCAAAAATAAAGAGCTATTGCGAGGCTCTTAGAGCGTGTTTTAGGAAGGAGTGCTCAATTGTATATAATTTTGTTATGATTATCGGGTAGGAGCCTTGAGAAATTATGAGCGATTTTGGTTCCCCAAATATAAGAAGGCTAGTAGTGATCCCAAAAATAAAGAGGCAATAGTGAGTATCTTATAGGGTGTTTTTGGGAGGAATGCTCGAATGTATGTAATTTATTTAAGGATGATGGGTGGGGGTTTAAAAAAATTATAGAGCGGTTTTGGCTCCTCAAATATAGGGAGTCTAGTAGCAATAGAGAGAATATTGGAGGCTCTTAGAGGGTGTTTTAGAGAGGAGCGCTCGATTTCATATAATTTAATTAAGGTTATTGGGTAGGAGTTCAAAAAAAATATGGAGCAGTTTTGGCTACCTAAATATAAGAAGTCTAGTAGCAATCCCAAAAATAGAAAGACATATTGCTAGGCTCTTAGAGGGTGTTTTAGGGAAGAGTGCTTGATTTATATATAATTTATTTATTATTTTAGGGTATTTTTGGGAGGCAATGGCGAGGCTCATGAGAGTGATTTTGGAAGGAATGCTCGATTGTATATAATTTACTTAAAGTTCTCAGGTGGGGGTTCAAAAAAAATATAGAGCGGTTTTGGATACCTAAATATAGGGAGTCTAGTAGCAATCCCAAAAATTAAGAGCATATTGTGAAGGTATTAGAGGGTATTTTAGGGAGGAGTGCTCGATTGTATATAATTTACTTAAGGTTGTCGGGTGGAGGTTCAAAAAAAATATGCAGGGATTTTGGCTTCCTAAATATAGGGAGCCTAGTAGCAATCCCAAACATAAAGAACATATTACGAGGCTATTAGAGGGTATTTTAGGGAGAAATGCTGGGTTGTATATAATTTACTTAAGGTTATTGAGTGGGGGTTCAAAAAAAATAGGGAGTGGTTTTGGCTCTCTAAATATAGGGAGTCTAGTAGCAATTCAAAAAATAGAGAGCATATGGTAAGTCTCTTAGAGGGTGTTTTATGGTGTGCTCGATTGTATATAATTTACTTAAGGTTGTCGGGTAGAGGTTCAAAAAAAATATAAAGCGGTTTTGGCTCCCTAACTATAAGGAGTCTAATAGCAATCCCAAAAATAGAGAAGTATATTGCGAAGCTCTTAGAGGGTATTTTGGGGAGGAGTGCTTGATTAATATATAATTTACTTTTGATTTTAGGGTATTTTTGGGAGGCAGTGGTAAGACTCTTAGAGGGTGTTTTTGGGAGGAATGCTCGATTGTATATAATTTACTTAAGGTTATCGGGTGGGGATTCAAAAAAAATATGGAGTGGTTTTGGCTCCCTAAATATAGGGACTTTAGTAGCAATCCCAAAAATAGAGAGTACATTACTATGCTCTTAAAGGGTGTTTTAGTGAGGAGTGCTCAATTGTATATAATTGACTTAAGATTGTCGGGTTGAGGCTAAAAAAATATATGGGGCGGGTTTTGGCTCCATAAATATAGAGAGTCTAGTACCAATCTCCAAAATACAGAGCATATTGTGAGGCTATTAGAGGGTGTTTTAGGGAGGAGTGCTCGATTATATATAATTTACTTAAGGTTATGGGGTGGGGGTTCAAAAAAAATATGGAACAGTTTTGGCTCCTTAAATATAAGGTGTCTAGTAGCAATCCCAAAAATAGAGAGCATATTGTGAGGCTATTAAAGGGTGTTCTTGGGAGGAATGCTTGATTGTATATAATTTACTTAAGGTTGTCAGGTGGGGGTTCCAAAAAATTATGGAGTGGTTTTGGCACCCTAAATATAGGGACTCTAGTAGCAATCCCAAAAATAGAGAGCATATTAAGCTCTTAGATGGTGTTTTAGGAAGAAGTACTCGATTGTATATAATTTACTTAAGGTTGTCGGACGGGGGTTCAAAAAAAGTATGAAGCGATTTTGGCTCCCCAAATATAGGCAATCTAGTAGCAATCCCAAAAATAGAGAGGCATATTGCGAGGCTCTTAGAGTGTGTTTTTGGGAGGAGTGCTTGATTTATATATAATTTACTTATGATTTTAGGTTATTTTTGGGAGGTAATGGCGAGGCTCTTAGCGGGTGTTTTTGGGAGGAATGCTCAATTGTGTATAATTTACTTAAGGTTAGCGGTAGGGGTTTAAATAAAATATAGAGTGGATTTAGCTCCCTAAATATAAGAAGTTTAGTAGCAATCCTAAAAAATAGAGAGCATATTGCAAGGCTCTTAGAGGATGTTTTAGGGAGGAGTGCTCGATTGTATATAATTTACTCAAGGTTGTCCGTTGGGATTTCAAAAAAAATATAGAGCGGTTTTGACTACCTAAATATAGGGAGTCTAGTAGCAACCCCAAAAATAGAAAGGCAAATTGTGAGGCTCTTAGAGGGTATTTTAGGGAGGAGTGCTTGATTTATTTATAATTTACTAATGATTTTAGGATGTTTTTATGAGGCAATGGAGAGGCTCTTAGAGGGTATTTTTTGGAGGAATACTCGATTGTATGTAATTTACTTAAGGTTATGAGGTGGGGGTTCAAAAAAAATATGGAATGGTTTTGGTTCTATAAATATAGGGAGTCTGTAGCAATCCCAAAATTAGATAGCATACTGCGAGGCCGTTAGAGGGTGTTTTAGGGAGGAGTGCTCGATTGTATATAATTCACTTAAAGTTGCCCTGTGGGGGTTCAAAAAAATTATGGAGCGATTTTGGCTCCCTAAGTATAGGGAGTCTAATAGCAATCCCAAAAATAAAGAGCATATTGCGAAGCTCTTAGAGGATATTTTTGGGAGGAGTGCTCGATTGTATATAATTTAGTTAAGGTTGTCGGGTGGGAGTTCAAAAAAAAAATAGAGTGGTTTTGGCTCACTAAATATAGGGAGAATAATAGCAATCACAAAAATAAAGAGCATATTGCGAGTCTCTTAGAGGGTGTTTTATGGTGTGCTCGATTGTATATAATTTACTTAAGGTTATCAGATGGGGGTTCAAAAAAAATATAGAGCAGTTTTGGCTCCCTAACTATAGGGAGTCTAATAACAATTCCAAAAATAGAGAGGCATCGTTCAAGGCTCTTAGAGGGTTTTTTTGGAGGAGTACTTGATTGAAATATAATTTACTTATGATTTTAGGGTGTTTTTGGGAGGCAATAGCGAGGCTCTTAGAGGGTGTTTTTTGGAGGAATACTCGATTGTACATAATTTACTTAAGGTTGTCGGGTGGGGATTTAAAAAAAATATGGAGTGGTTTTAGCTCCCTAAATATAGGGAGTCTAGTAGTAATCCCCAAAATAGAGGTATATTATGAGGTTATTAGAGCGTGTTTTAGGGAGGAGTGCTCGATTGTACATAATTCACTTAAGGTTATCGGGTTGGGGCTAAAAAAAATATGGGGCAGTTTTGCCTCCTTAAATATAGGGAGTCTAGTTCCATTCTTAAAAATACAAAGCATATTGCGAGGCTATAAGAGGATGTTTTAGGGAGGAGTGCTCGATTGTATATAATTTACTTAAGGTTCTTGGGTAGGGGTTCAAAAAAAATATAGAGCAGTTTTGGCTCCCTAAATATAAGGTGTCTATTAGCATTCCCAAAAATAGAGGGCATATTGTGAGGCTATTTAATGGTGTTTTTGGGCGTAATGCTCAATTGTATATAATTTACTTAAGGTTATCGGGTGTGGGTTCAAAAAAATTATAAAACGGTTTTGCCTCCCTAAATATAGGGACTCTACTAGCAATCCAGAAAATAGAGAGGATATTAGGCTTTTAGAGGTTGTTCTAGGGAGGAGTGCTCGATTGTATGTAATTTACTTAAGGTTATCGGGTAGGGGTTCAAAAAAATTATGGAGCAATTTGGTCTCCCTAAATATAGGCAATCTAGGAGCAATCCCAAAAATAGAGAGCCATATTGCGAGGCTCTTAGAGGGTGTTTTAGGAAGGAGTGCTTGATTTATATATAATTTACTTATTATTTTAAGTTATTTTTGGGAGCTAATGACGAGGCTCTTAGAGGGTGTTTTTGGGAGGAATGCTCGATTATGTATAATTTACTTAAGGTTATTGGGTGGGGGTTCAAATAAAATATAGAGCGGTTTTGGCTCCCTAAATATAGGGAGTCTAGTAGCAATCCTAAAAAATAGAGAGTATATTGCAAGGCTCTTAGAGGGTGTTATAGGGAGAAGTGCTCGATTGTATATAATTTACTTAAGGTTATCGGGTGGGCATTCAAAAAAAATATAGAGCGGTTTTGACTACCTAAATATAGGGATTCTAGTAGAAATCCCTAAAATAGAAAGGCATAGAGGGTGTTTTAGGGAGGAGTACTTTATTTATATATAATTTACTAATAATTTTAGGGTGTTTTTGGGAGGCAATCGTGAGGCTCTTAGAGGGTATTTTTGGGAGGAATGCTAGATTATATATAATTTACTTAAGGTAGCCGGGTGGGTGCTTAAAAAAAATATAGAGCGATTTTAGCTTCATAAATATAGGGAGTCTAGTAGCAATCCCAAAATTAGAGAACATATTGTGAGGCTGTTTGAGGGTGTTTTAGGGAGGAGTACTCAATTATATATAATTCACTTAAGGTTGTCTTGTGGGGTTTCAAAAAATTTATGGAGCAGTTTTGGCTCCCTAAATATTAGGAATCTAGTAACAATCTCAAAAATAAAAGAACATATTACGCGGCTCTTAGAGGGTATTTTAGAAAGGAGTGCTCGATTATATATAATTTACTTCTAATTATCGGGTGGGGGTTTAAAAAAAATATGGAGCGGTTTTGCTTCCCTAAATATAGTGACTCTAGTAGCAATTCAAAAAATAGAGAGCATATTACGAGGCGATTATATGGTGTTTTTAGGAGGAATGCTCGATTGTATATAATTTAATTAAAGTTGTTGGGTGGGGATACAAAAAAAATATGACGCAGTTTTGGCTCACTAAATATAGGGAGTCTAGAAGCAATCCCAAAAATAGAGAGCATATTGCGAGGTTTTAAGAGTGTGTTTTAGGGAAGAGTGCTTGATTGTATATAATTTACTTAAGGTTTTCAGGTGGGGATTCAAGAAAAATATAGAGCTATTTTGGCTGCCTAAATATAGGGAATTTAGTAGCAATCCCAAAAATAGAGAGGCATGTCGCGAGGCTCTTAGTGTGTATTTTAGGGAGGAGTGCTTGATTTATAAATTATTTACTTATTATTTTAGGGTGTTTTTGGGAGGCAATGACGAGGCTACTAGAGGGTATTTTTGGAAGGAATGCTCGATTGTGTATAATTTAGTTAGGGTTGTCGGGTGGGGGTTCAAATAAAATATAGTGCTATTTTGGCTCCCTAAATATAGTGAGTCTAGTAGCAATCCCAAAAAATAGAGAACATATTGTGAGGCTCTTAGAGGGTGTTTTAGGGTGGAGTGCTCAATCGTATATAATTTCTTTAAAGTTGTCGGGTGGGGGTTCAAAAAAAATATAGAGCGGTTTTGGCTTCTTAACTATAGGAAGTCTAATAGCAATCCTAAAAATAGAGAGGCATATTGCGAGGCACTTAGATGGCATTTTAGGGAGGAGTGCTTGATTTATATATGATTTACTAATAATTTTAGAGTGTTTTTAGGAGGCAAACGCGAGGGTCTTAGAGGGTCTTTTTGGGAGAATTGCTCGATTGTATATAATTTACTTAAGGTTATTGGGTTGGGGTTTAAACAAAAATATAGAGCAGTTTTGGCTCCATAAATATAGGGAGTCTAGTAGCAATTCCAAAAATAGAAAGCATATAGCGAGGCTCTTAGAGAGTATTTTAGGAAGGAGTGCTCGATCGTATATAATTCACTTAAGATTATTCGGTTAGGGTTCAAAAACAATATAGAGTGGTTTTGGGTTTTTAAATATAGGAAGTCTAGTAGCAATCCCAAAAATAGAGAGCATATTACGAGGCTCTTAGAGGGTATTTTAGGGAGGAGTGCTCGATTATATATAATTTACTAACGGTTGTCAGGTGGGTGTTTAAAAAAAATATGGAGCGGTTTTGCCTCTCTAAATATAGAGAGTCTAGTAGCAATCCCAAAATTAGAGTGGATATTACGAGGCTATTAGATGGTATTTTTGGAAGGAATGTTTGATTTTATATAATTTACTAAAGGTTTTTGGGTGAAGGTTCAAAAAAAATATGGAGCGATTTTGGCTCCCTATATATAGGGAGTCTAGTAGCAATTCTAAAAATAGAGTGTATATTACGAGGCTATTAAAGGGTGTTTTAGGGAGGAGTGCTCGATTGTATATAATTCACTTAATATTGTCAAGTGGGGGTTAAAAAAAAATATGGAGCGATTTTGGCTCCCTAAATATAGGGAGTCCGACAGCAATCGTAAAAATAAAGAGTTACAATGCGAGGCTCTTAAAGGGTGTTTTAGGGAGGAGTGTTTGAATTATATATAATTTACTTATGATTTTAGGGTGTTTTTAGGAGGCAATGGCGAGGCACTTAGAGTGTATTTTTAGGTGAAATGCTCGATTGTATATAATTTACTTAAGGTTGTCGGGTAGTGATACAAAAAAAAATATGGTGTGGTTTTGGCTCCCTAAATATAGGGAGTCTAGTAGTATTCCCAAAAATAAAGTGTTTATTGTGAGGCTCGTAGAGGGTGTTTTAGGGAGGAGTGCTCGATTGTATATAATTGACTTAAGGTTATCGGGTGGGGGCTAAATAAAATATGATGTAGTTTTGGCTCCTTAAATATAGGGAGTCTAGTACCTATCTAAAAAATATAGAGTATAATGAGATGCTTTGAGAGGGTGTTTTTGGGAGGAGTGCTCGATTGTATATAATTTACTTAAGGTTTTTGGTTGGGTGTTAAAAAAAACTATGGAGCGATTTTTCCTCGATAAATATAAGGTATCTAGTAGCAATCCCAAAAATAAAGAGTATATTGTGAGGCTATTAGAGGGTATTTTTGGGAGGAATGTTCGATTGTATATAATTTATTTAAGGTTGTTGGGTGGGGATTCAAAAAAAATATTGAGTGGTTTTAGCTCCCTAAATATAGGGAGTCTAATAGCAATCCTAAAAATAGAGCGCATATTAGGCTCTTAAGGGGTGTTTTAGGGAGGAGTGCTTGATTTTATATAATTTACATAAGGTTGTTGGGTGGGGGTTCAAAAAAAATATAGAGCTATTTGGGATCCCTAAATATAGGCAATCTAGTAGCAATCCCAAAAATAGAGAGGCATATTGCGAGGCTCTTAGAGTGTGTTTTAGGGAGGAGTGCTTAATTTATATATAATTTACTTATGATTTTAGGGTGTGTTTGGGAGGTAATGCCAAGGCTCTTAGAGGGTGTTTTTGGGAGGAATGCTCGATTGTGTATAATTTACTTAAGGTTGTCGGGTGGGGGTTCAAATAAAATATAGAGCGATTTTGGCTTCCTAAATATAAGGAATCTAGTAGCAATCCCAAAAAATAGAGAGCATATTGCGAGGCTCGTAGAGGGTATTTTAGGGAGGAGTGCTCGATTGTATATTATTTACTTAAGTTTATCGGGTAGGTATTCAAAATAAATATAGAGCGGTTTTGACTACCTAAATATAGGGAGTTTAGTAGCAATCCCAAAAATAGAAAGGCATATAGCAAGGCTCTTAGAAGGTGTTTTAGGGAGGAGTGCTTGATTTATATATAATTTAATAATGATTTTAGGGTGTTTTTGGGAGGCAATGGTGAGGGTCTTAGAGGGTCTTTTTGGGAGAATTGCTCGATTGTATATAATTTACTTAAGGTTGTCGGGTTGGGGTTCAAAAAAAATATGGAGCGGTTTTTGCTCTATAAATATAAAGAGTCTAGTAGCAATCCCAAAAATAGAGAGCATATAGCGAGGCTCTTATAGGGTATTCTAGGGAGGAGTGCTCGATTGTATATAATTCACTTAAGATTGTTCGGTTAGGGTTTAAAAAAAATATAAAGTGCTTTTGGCTTTTTAAATATAGGGGGTCTAGTAGCAATCCCAAAAATAGAGAGCATATTATGAGGCACTTAGAGGGTATTTAGGGAGGCGTGCTCTATTGTATATAATTAACTAAAGGTTGTTAGGTGGGTGTTCAAAAAAAATATAAAGCGATTTTGCCTCCCTAAATATAGGGAGTATAGTAGCAATCCCAAAATTAAAGTGGATATTACGAGGCTATCAGATGGTGTTTTTAGGAGGAATATTTGATTTTATATAATTTACTAAAGGTTTTCGGGTGAAGGTTCAAGAAAAATATAGAGCGGTTTTGGCTCCCTAAATATAAGGAGTCTTGTAGCAATTCTAAAAATAGAGAGCATATTGTGAGGCTATTAAAGGGTGTTTTAGGGAGGAGTGCGCGATTATATATAATTCACTTAATATTGTCAGTTGGGTGTTCAAAAAAAATATGGAGCAATTTTGGCTCCTTAAATATAGGGAGTCTGGTAGCAATCACAAAAATAAATAGGTATATTGCGAGGCTCTTAAAGGGTGTTTTAGGAAGGAGTATTTGATTTATATATAATTTACTTATGATTTTAGGGTGTTTTTAGGAGGCAATGGCGAGGCTCTTAGAGGGTGTTTTTAGGATGAATGCACGATTGTATATAATTTACTTAAGGTTATCAGGTGGGGATACAAAAAAAATATGGTGTGGTTTTGGCTCCCTAAATATAGGCAGTCTAGTAGTATTCCCAAAAATAAAGTGTATATTGCGATGCTCTTAAAGGGTGTTTTATGGAGGAGTGCTCGATTGTATATAATTGACTTAAGATTGTCGGGTGGAGGCTTAAAAAAAATATGAGGTAGTTTTGGCTCCTTAAATATAGGGAGTCTAGTACCAATCTCAAAAATATAGAGCATAATGAGATGCTCTGAGAGGGTATTTTTGGGAGGAGTGCTCGATTGTATATTATTTACTTAAGGTTTTCGGTTGGGGATTCAAAAAAAATATGAAGCAGTTTTTTCTCGATAAATATAAGGTATTTAGTAGCAATCCCAAAAATAGAGAGCATATTGTGAGACTATTAGAGGGTATTTTTGGGAGGAATGTTCGATTATATATAATTTACTTAAGGTTGTCGGAGGGGGGTTCAAAAAAATTATTGAGTAGTTTTGGCTCCCTAAATATAGGGAGTCTAGTAGCAATCCTAAAAATAGAGTGCATATTACGATCTTAGAGGGTGTTTTAGGGATGAGTGCTTGATTGTATATAATTTACTTAAAGTTATTGGGTGGGGGTTCAAAAAAAATATGAAGCTATTTGGGCTCCCTAAATATAGGCAATCTAGTAGCAATCCTAAAAATAGAGAGGCATATTGCGAGACTCTTAGAGGGTGTTTTAAATAGGACTGCTTGATTTATATATAATTTTCTTATGATTTTAGGACGTGTTTGGGAGGTAATGGTAAGGCTCTTAGGGGGTGTTTTTGGGAGGAATGCTCGATTGTGTATAATTTACATAAGGTTGTCGGGTGGGGGTTCAAATAAAATATAGAGCATTTTTGGATTCCTAAATATAGGGAGTCTAGTAGCAATCCCAAAAAATAGAAAGCATATTGTGCGGCTCTTAAGGGTATTTTAGGGAGGAGTGCTCAATTGTATATTATTTACTTAAGTTTATCGGATAGGCATTCAAAATAAATATGGAGTGATTTTGACTACCTAAATATAAGGAGTCTAGAAGCAATCCTAAAAATAGAAAAGCATATTGCGAGACTCTTAGAGCGTGTTTTAGGGAGGAGTGCTTGATTTATATATAATTTACTAATAATTTTAGGGTATTTTTGGGAGGCAATGGCGAGGCACTTAAAGGGTATTTTTGGAAGGAATGCTCGATTGTATATAATTTACTTAAGATTGTCGGGTGGGGGTTTAAAAAATATATAAAGTGGTTTTGGCTCTATAAATATAGGGAGTCTAGTAGTAATCCCAAAATTAGAGAGCATATTACGAGTCTGTTAGGGGGTGTTTTAGGAAGGAGTGCTCGATTGTATATATTTCAATTAAGGTTGTCCTGTGGGGTTTCAAAATAATTATGGAGCAGTTTTGGCTCCCTAAATATAGGGATTCTAGTAGCAATCCCAAAAATAAAGAGCATATTACGAGGCTCTTAGAGGGTATTTTAGGGAGGAGTTCTCGATTGTATATAATTTACTTATGGTTGTCGGGTGGGGGTTCAAAAAAAATATGGTACGGTTTTGCCTCCCTAAATATAGGGAGTCTAGTACCATTCCCAAAAATAGAGAGCATATTGCAAGGCTATTAGATGGTGTTTTTGGGAGGAATGCTCGATTGTATATAATTTACTTAAGGTTGACCGGTGAGGGTTCAAAAAAAAATGGAGCAGTTTTAGCTAACTAAATATAGAGAGTCTAGTAGCAATCCTAAAAATAGAGAGAATATTGCAAGGTTTTAGAGAGTGTTTTAGGGAAGAGTGCTCAATTGTATACAATTTACTTAATGTTGTCAGGTGGGGGTTCAAAAAAAATATGGAGCTATTTTGGCTCTATAAAATATAGGGAGTCTAGTAGCAATCCCAAAAATAGTGAGATATGTTGCGAGGCTCTTAGAGGGTATTTTAGGGAGGAGTGCTTCATTTATATATAATTTACTTATGATTTTAGGATGTTTTTGGGAGGCAATGGCGAGACTCTTAGAGGGTGTTTTATGGAGGAATACTCGAATATATATAATTTACTAAAGATTATTGGGTGGGGATTTAAAAAAAATATAGAGCGATTTTGGCTCCTTAAATCTAGGGAGTATAATAGCAATCCCAATAATAGAGAACATATTATGAGGCACTTAGAAAGTATTTTAAGGAGGAGTGCTCGATTGTATATAATTTAGTTATGATTATCGGGTGGGATCCTTGAGAAATTAGGAGCGATTTTTGCTCCCTAAAAATAGGGAGTCTAGATGTGATCCCAAAAATAAAGAGGCAATGGCGAGGGTCATATAATGTATGTTAGGAAGGAATGCTCGATTGTATATAATTTACTTAGGGTTGACGGGTGGGGGTTCAAAAAAAATATGGAGCAATTTTGCTCCCTAAATATAGGGAGTCTTGTAGCAATCTAAAAAATATAGAGCATATTGCGAGGCTCTTAGAGGGTGTTTTAGGGAGGAGTGCTCGATTGTATATAATTACTTAAAGTTGTGGAGTGGATGTTAAAAAAAAATTTGGAGCTGTTTTGGCTACCCAAATATAGGAAGTCTAGTACCAATCCAATAAATAGAAAGGGATATTGCGAGGCTCTTATGGGTATTTTAGGGAGGAGTGCTTGATTTATATATAATTTACTTATGATTTTATGGTGTTTTTAGGAGGCAATAGCGAGGCTCTTAGAGGGTGTTTTTGGGAGAATTGCTCGATTGTATATAATTTACTTAAGTTTATCGAGTGGGGGTTCAAAAAAAATATGGAGCCATTTTGGATCCATAAATATAGGGAGTCTAGTAGCAATCCCAAAAATAGAGAGCATATTGCGAGGCTCTTATAGTATATTTTTGGGAGGAGTGCTCGATTGTATGTAATTCACTTATGATTGTCCAGTGGGAGTTTAAAAAAAATATAGAGCATATTGTGAGGCTCTTAGAGGGTATTTTAGAAAGGAGTGCTCGATTGTATATAATTTACTTAAGGTTGTCGGGTGGGGGTTCAAAAAAAATATGGATCAGTTTTGCCTCCCTAAATATAGGAAGTCTAGTAGCAATCCCAAAAATAGAGAGGATACTGCGAGGCTATTAGATGCTATTTTTGGGAGAAATGCTCGATTTTATATAATTTACTAAAGGTTATCGGGTGGAGGTTCAAAAAAAATATGGAGTGGTTTTGGCTCCCTAAATATAGTGAGTCTAGTAGCAATCTTCAAAATAGAGAGTATATTGTGAGGCTCTTAGAGGGTGATTTAAGGAGGAGTGTTTGATTGTATATAATTTACTTAATATTATCGGGAGGGGGTACAAAAAAAATATGGAGCGATTTTGCATGGCTCCCTAAGTATAGGCAGTCTGGTAGCAATCACAAAAATAGAGAGGCATATTACGAGGCTTTTAGAGGGTATTTCAGGGAGGAGTGTTTGATTTATATATAATTTACTTATGATTTTTATGTTTTTTTGGGAGGCAATGGTGAGACACTTAGAGGGTGTTTTTAGGAGGAACGCTCAATTGTATATAATTTACTTAAGGTTGACGGGTGGGGGTTCAAAAAAAATATAGAGAGGTTTGGCTCCCTAAATATAGGGAGTCAAGTAGTAATCACAAAAATAGAGAGCATATTACCAGGTTCTTAGAGGGTGTTTTTGGAAGGAGTTCTCAATTGTATATACTTTACTTAAGGTTATCGGGTGGGCGTATAAAAAAAATATAGAGCGGTTTTGGCTCCCTAAATATAGGAAGTCTAGAAGCAATCCCAAAAAAAAGAGAGCTAATTGCTAGGCTCTATGAGGGTGTTTAGGGAGGAGTATTTGATATTATATAACTTACTTAAGGTTGTCGGGTGGGGGTTAAAAAAAATATAGAGCGGTTTTGGCTCCCAAAATATAGAGAGTCTAGTAGCAATCCTTAAAATAGATAGGCATATTACAAGGCTCATAGCGGGTGCTTTTGGGAGGTGTGCTTGATTTATATATAATTTACATATGATTTTTGGGTATTTTTGGGAGGCAATGGCGAGGCTCTTAGAGGGTGTTTTTAGAAGGAATGCTCGATTGTAAAAAATTTACTTAAGGTTGCTGGGTGGGGGTTCAAAAAAAATATGAAGCAATTTTGGCTCCCTAAATAGAGGGAGTCTAGTAGCAATCCCAAAAATAAAGAGCATATTATCAGGCTTTTAGAGGGTGTTTTAGGAAGGAGTGCTCGATTGTACATAATTTACTTAATGTTGTCGGGTGGCGTTCAAAAAAAATATGGAGCTGTTTTTGCAATCTAAATATAAGGAGTCTAGTAGCAATCCAAAATATAGAAAGACATATTGCGAGTCTCTTAGATGGGGTTTTAGGGAGGAGTGCTTGATTTATATATAATTAACTTATGATTTTATGGTGTTTTTGGGAGGCAATGGTGAGGCTCTTAGAAGGTGTTTTTGGGCGGAATACTCGATTGTATATGACTTACTTATCATTATCGTGTGTGGGTTCAAAAAAAATATGGAGCGATTTTGGCTTCCTAAATATAGGGAGTCTAGTAGCAATCCCAAAAAAAAGTGCATATTGTGAGTCTCTTAAAGGGTGTTTTAGGGAGAAGTGCTTGATTGTATATAAATCACTTAAGGTTATTGGGTGGGGGTTCAAAAAAATATATGGGGCTGTTTTGGCTGCCTAAGTATAAGGAGTCTAGTAGCAATCCCAAAAATAAAGTGCATATTACAAGGCACTTAGAGGGTATTTTTGGAGGAATGCCTGATTGTATATAATTTACTTAAGGGTTTCTGGTGGGGGTTCAAAAAAAATATTAAGCGGCTTTGGTTCGCTAAATATAGGGAGTCTAGTAACTACCCCAAAAATAAAGAGCATATTAGGCTCTAAGATGGTGTTTTAGGGAGGAGTGCTAGATTCTATATAATTTATATAAAGTTGTAGGGTAGGGGTTCAAAAAAATTATGGAGTGATTTTGGCTCCCTAAATATAGGGAAACTAGTAGAAATCACAAAATTAGAGAGGCAAATTGCGAGGCTCCTAGAGGGTGTTTTAGGGAGGAGTGTTTGATTTATATATAATTTACTTATGATTTTAGGATGTTTTTAGGAGGTAATGGCGAGACTCTTAGAGGGTGTTTTTGGGAGGAATGTTCGATTGTGTCTAATTTAATTAAGGTTATCGGGTGAGGGTTCAAACAAAATTAGGAGTTGTTTTGGCTCCCTAAATATAGGGAGTCTAGTAGCAATCCCAAAAAATAGATACCATATTGTGAGGCTCTTAGTGGGTGTTTTAGGGAGGAGTGCTCGATTGTATATAATTTATATATGGTTGTCAGGTGGGGGTTTAAAAAAAATATGGAGCGGTTTTGGCTCCCTAAATATAAGGAGTCTAGTAACAATACCAAAAAAAGAGTGCATATTGCGAGGCTATTAGAGGGTTTTTATGGGAGGAATACTTGATTGTATATAATTTACATAAGGTTGTCGGGTAGGGGTTCAAAAAAAATATGCAGTAGTTTTGGCTCCCTAAATATAGGAAGTCTAGTTGCAATCCCAAAAATAAAGAGTATATTAGGTTCTTAGAAGGTGTTTTAGGGAAAAGTGCTCGATTGTATATAATTTATTTAAGTTGTCAGGTAGGGCTTCAAAAAATATGGAGCGGTTTTGGCTTCCTAAATATAGGGAGTCTAGTAGCAATCCGAAAAATAGTGAGGCATATTGCGAGGCTCTTAGAAGGTGGTTTAGGGAGAAATGCTTGATTTATATGTAATTTACTTATAATTTTAGGGTGTTTTTGGAAGGCAATGGCGAAGTTCTTAGAGGGTGTTTTTGGTAGGAATGCTTGATTGTGTATAATTTACTTAAGGTTGCGGATAGGGGTCCAAAAAAAATATGGAGCGGTTTTGGCTTCCTAAATATAGGAAGTCTATTAGCAATCCAAAAAAATAGAGAGCATATTGTGAGGCTCTTAAAGAGTGTTTTAAGAAGGAGTGCTCGATTATATATAATTTACTTAAGGTTGTCGAGAGGGGGTTCAAAAATAATTTGGAGCGGTTTTGGCTCCTTAAATATAAGAAGTCTAGTAGCAATCTAAAAAATAGAGTCATATTGCGAGGCTCTTAGAGGGTATTTTAGTGAAGAGCACTTAATTTATATATAATTTACTTATAATTTTGGGTTATTTTTGGGAGGTAATGGCGAGGCTCTTAGAGGGAGTTTTTGGTAGGAATGGTCAATTATAAATAATTTAGGGATTCTACTAGCTATCCTAAAAATAAGATGGCAATGGGGAGGCTCATATAAGTTATTTTTAGGAGGAATACTCGATTGTATATAATTTACTTAAGGTTGACGAGTGGGGGTTCAAAAATATATGGTCCGATTTTAGCTCCATAAATATATGGAGTCTAGTAGTAATCCCAAAAATAAAGAGCATATTGTGAAGGTCATAGATAGTGTTTTAGGGAGAAGTGCTTGATTGTATATAATTTACTTAAGGTTGTTGGGTAGGCATTCAAAAAAAATATAGAGCAGTTTTGGCTACCTAAATTTAGGGAGTCTATTAGCAATCCCAAAAATTGAAAGGCATATTGCGAGACTCTTAAAGGGTGTTTTAGGGAGGAGTACTTAATTAATATATAATTTATTTATGATTTTGGGGTGTTTTTGGGAGGCAATGGCGAGGCTCTTAGAGGGTGTTTTTGGGATAAATGCTTAATTTTATATAATTTACTTAAGGTTGTTGGGGGGGGTTCAAAAAAAATATGGAGCAGTTTTGACTCTATAAATATAGGGAGTCTAGTAGCAATCCCAAAAATAGAGAGCATATTGCGAAGCTCTTAGAGGGTGTTTTGGGGAGGAGTGCTCGCCCGTATATAATTTACTTAAGATTATCTGGTAGGGGTTCTAAAAAAATATGGAGCAATTTTGGCTCCCTAAAAATAGGAAGTCTAGTAGCTATCCTAAAAATAAAGAGCATATTGCGAGGCTCTTAGAAGTTATTTTAGGAAGGAGTGTTTAATTGTATATAATTTACTTATGGCTGTCAGGTGGGCATTCAAAAAAAATATAGAGTAATTTTGGCTTTCTAAATATAGAGAGTCTAGTTGCAATCCCTAAAATCGAAAGGCATATTGCGAGACTCTTATACGGTATTTTAGGGAGGAGTGCTTGATTTATATATAATTTACTTAAGATTTTTGGATGTTTTTAGGAGGCAATGGCAATGCTCTTAGAGGGTGTTTTTGGGATGAATGCTTGATTATATATAATTTACTTAAGGTTGCCGGGTGGGTTCAAAGAAAATATGGAGCATTTTTGGTTCTCTAAATATAGGGAGTCTAGTAGCAATCCTAAAAATAGAGATCATATTACTAGGCTCTTAGAGGGTGTTTTAGGAAGGAGTATTCGATTGTATATAATTTACTTAAGGTTGTTGGGTGGACGTTAAAAAAATATATAAAGCGGTTTTGTCTTCCTACATATTGGGAGTCTAGTATCAAACCCAAAAATATAAAGGTATATTGCGAGTCTCTTAGAGGGTGTTTTAGGGAGGAGTGCTCGATTGTATATAATTTAATTAAGATTGTCGGGTGGCAATTCAAAAAAAATATGGGATAGTTTTGGCTCCCTAAATATAGGGAGTCTAGTTGCAATCTTAAAAATAGAGGGCATATTATGAGGCTCTTAGAGGGTGTTTCATGGAGGAGTGCTTGAGCGTATATAATTTATATTAGGTTATCAGGTGGGGGTTCAAAAAAAATATGGAGCGGGTTTGGTTTCCCTAAATATAGAGAGTCTAGTAGCAATCCCAAAAATAAAGAGCATATTACGAGACTATTAGAGAGTGGTTTTAGGAGAAATGCTCGATTGTATATAATTTATTTAAGGTTGTCGGGTAGGGGTTCAAAAAAATATAGAGCGTTTATTGCTCCCTAAGTATTGGGAGTCTAGTAGCAATCCCAAAAATAGAGAGCATGTTAGGGTCTTAGAGGGTGTTTTTGGGAGGAGTGCTCGATTATATATAATGTACTTAAGGTTGTCGGGTGGGGGTTCAAAAAAAATATGGAGCGGTTTATGCTCCCTAAATATAGGGAGTCTAGTAGCAATCCCAAAAATAGAGAAACATATTGCGAGGCTCTTAAAGGGTGTTTTTAGGAGAAGTGCTTGATTTATATATAATTTACTTATAATTTTAGGGTATTTTTGGGAGGAAATGGTTAGGCTCTTAGAGGGTGTTTTTGGAAGGAATGCTCAATTGTGTATAATTTATTAAAGATTATCGGGTGGGGATTCAAACAAAATATGGAGTGGTTTTGGCTCCCTAAATATAGGGAGTCTAGTCGCAATCCCATAAAATAGAGAGCATATTGTGAGGCTCTCAGAGAGTGTTTTAGGGAGGAGTTCTCGATTGTATATAATTTAGTTATGATTATCGGGTGGGAGCCTTAAAAAATTGAGAGCGATTTTGGCTCCCCAAATATATAGATTCTAGTAGTGATCCCAAAAATAAGGAAGCAATGGCGAGGCTCATATAAGGTATTTTTGGGAGGAATACTCAATTGTATACTTAAAGTTGACGGGTGGGGGTTCAAAAAAAATATAGAACGGTTTTGGTTCTCTAAATATAGGGAGTCTAGTAGCAATCCTAAAAATAAAGAGCATATTGCGAAGTTCTAAGAAGGTGTTTTAGGGAGGAGTGGTCGATTATAAATAATCTACTTATGGTTGTCGGGTGGGTGTTCAAAAAAAATATAGAGCGGTTTTGGCTACCTTAATATTGAGAGTCTAGTAGCTATCCCAAAATTAGAAAGGCATATTGCGAGGCTCTTAGAGGGTATTTTAGAGAGGAGTGCTTAATTTATACATAATTTTCTTGTGATTTTAGGGTATTTTTGGGAGGTAATGGTGAGGCTCCTAGATGATATTTTTGGGAGGAATGCTCGATTGTATATAATTTACTTAAGATTATCGGGTGTGGGTTCAAGAAAAATATAGAGCGATTTTGGCTCCATAAATATAGGGAGTCTAGTATCAATCCCAAAAATAGAGAGTATATTGTGAGGCTCTTAGAGGGTGGTTTGGGAAGGAGTGCTCGATTATATATAATTCACTTAAGATTGTCCAGTTGGGGTTCTAAAAATATATAAAGCGGTTTTGGCTCCCTAAATATAGGAAGTCTAGTAGCAATCCCAAAAGTAGAGAGCATATTACGAGGCTCTTAGAGGATATTTCAGGGAGAAGTGCTCTATTGTATATAATTTACTTAAGGTTGTCGGGTGAGGGTTCAAAAAAAATATAGAGCAGTTTTGACTTTCTAAATATAGGGAGTCTAGTAGTAATCCCAAAAATAGAGAGCATATTGCGAGGCTTTTAGAGGGTATTTTAAGAAGGAGTGCTCAATTGTATATAATTTACTTATGGTTATCGGATGGGCATTCAAAAAAAATATGGAGCAGTTTTGGCTACCTAAATATAGGGAGTCTAGTTGCAATCCCAAAAATAAAAAGGCATATTGCGAGGCTCTTATAGGGTATTTTAGGGAGGAGTGCTTGATTTAAATATAATTTACTTATAATTTTTGGATATTTTTGGGAGGTAATGGCGAGGCTATTAGAGGGTGTTTTTGGGATGAATGCTCGATTATATATAATTTACTTAAGGTTGTCAAGTAGGGGTTCAAAAAAAAATATGGAGCAGTTTAAACTCCCTAAATATAGGGAGTCCAATAGCAATCCCAAAAATAGAGATCATATTACAAGGCTCTTAGAGGGTGTTTTAGAAAGGAGTGCTTAATTGTATATAATTTATTTAAGTTGTTTGGTGGCCGTTGAAAAAAATATATGGAACGGTTTTGGCTCCTTAAATATAGGGAGTCTAGTAGCAATCCTAAAATATAATAGCATATTGAGAGTCTCTTAGAGGGTGTTTTAAGGAGGAGTGCTTGATTTATATATAATTTACTTTTGATTTTAAGGTATTTTTGGGAGGCAATGGCGAGGCTCTTAGAGGGTGATTTTGGAAGGAATGCTCAATTGTGTATAATTTACTTAAGGTTGTCGGGTGGGGGTTCAAAACAAATATGGGGCTATTTTGGCTCCCTAAATATAGGGAGTCTAGTAGCAATCCCAAAAATAGAGAGCATATTACGAGTCTCTTATAGGGTGTTTTAGGGAGGAGAGCTCGATTGTATACAATTCACTTAAGGTTCTTTGGTGGGGGTTCAAAAAAAATATGGGGCGATTTTGGCTCCCTAAATATAGGGAGTCTAGTAGCAATCCTAACAATAGAGAGCATATGGCGAGACTCTTGGACGGTGTTTTATGGAGGAGTGCTTGATTGTATATAATTTACTTAAGGTTATCGGGTGAGGGTTTAAAAAAAATATGGAGCAGTTTTGGCTTCCTAAATATAGAGAGTCTAGTAGGAATCCTAAAAATAGTGAGACATATTATGAAGCTCTTAAAGGGTGTTTTAGGGAGAAGTGCTTTTTCATATTTAAATTACTTATGATTTTAGGGTATTTTTAGGTGGCAATGGCGAGGCTCTTAGAGGGTATTTTTGAAAGGAATGCTCGATTGTGTAGAATTTACTTAAGTTTATCGGGTGGGGGTTTAAACATAATATAGCACCTGGATCCCTAAATATAGGGAGTCTAGTAGCAATTCCAAAGGATAAAGTACTTATTGTGAAGCTCTTAGAGAGTATTTTAGGGAGGAGTTCTCGATTATATATAATTTACTTAACGTTGTCGGGTGGGGGTGCAAAAAAAATATGGATCTGTTTTGGCTCCTTAAGTATAGGGACTCTAGTAGCAATCCCAAAAATAGAGACACATATTGTGAGGCTTTTAGAGGGTATTTTAGGGAGGAGTGTATGATTTATATATAATTTATGTATAATTTTAGGGTATTTTTGGGAGGCAATGACGAGGCACTTAGAGGGTGTTTTTGGTAGGAATGCTTGATTATATATAATTTACTCAAGGTTATTTGAAGGGGGTACAAAAAAAATATAGAGCGGTTTTGGCTCCTAAAATATAGGGAGTCTAGTAGCAATCACAAAAATAGAGAGCATTTTGCAAGGCACTTAGAGAGTATGTTAGGGAGGAGTGTTCTATTGTATATAATTTACTTAAGATTGTAGGGTAGGCGTTCAAAAAAAATATAGAGTGATTTTGGTTACCTAAATATAGGGTGTCTAGTAGCAATCCAAAAAATAGAAAGGTATATTACGAGTCTCTTAGAGGGCATTTTTGGAAGGAATACTTGATTTATATATAATTTACTTATGATTTTAGGGTATTTTTGGGAGGCAATGGCGAGGCTCTTAGAGGTTGTTTTTGGAAAGAATGCTCAATTGTGTATAATTTACTTAAGGTTGACGGGTGGGGATTCAAATAAAATATAGAGCGGTTTTGGCTCCCTAAATATAGGGAGTCTTGTAGTAATCCCAAAAAATAGAGAGAATATTGTAAGGCTCTTAGAGAGTATTTTAGAGAGGAGTACTCGATTGTATATAATTTACTTAATGTTGTCGGGTGGGGGTGCAAAAAAAATATGGAGCAGATTTGGCTCCTTAAATATAGGGAGTCTAGTAGCAATCCCAGAAATAGAGACACATATTACGAGGCTCTTAGAGGGTATTTTAGGGAGGAATACTTGATTTATATATAATTTACGTATGATTTTAGGGTGTTTTTGGGAGGCAATGGCGAGGCTCTTAGAGGTTGTTTTTGGGAGGAATGCTCGATTATATATAATTTACTAAAGGTTATTGGGTGGAGGTTCAAAAAAAATATAGTTGTTTTGGCACCCTAAATATAGGGAGTCTAGTAGCAATCCCAAAAATAGAGAGCATATTGCGAGGCTTTTAGAAAGTGTTTTGGGGAAGAGTGCTCGATTGTATATAATTTAGTTATGATTATTGGATGGGAGCCTTAAGAAATTGGGAGTGATTTTGGCTCCCCAAATATAGGGAGTCTAGTAGCTATCCCAAAAATAAGGAGGCAATGGCGAGGCTCATATAAGGTGTTTTTTAGAGGAATACTCGATTGTATATAATTTATTTAAGATTGATGGGCGGGGGTTCAAAAAAAATATAGAGCTTTTTTGGCTCCTTAAATATAGGGAGTCTAGTAGCAATCCCAAATATAGAGAGCATATTGCGAGGTTCTTAGAGGGTGTTTTAGGTAGGAGTGTTTGATTGTATTTAATTTACTCAAGGTTTTTGGGTGGGCACTAAAAAAAAATAGTGCGGTTTTGGCTACCTAAATATAGGGAGTCTAGTAGCAATCCCAAAAATAGAAAGACATATTACGAGGCATTTAGAGGGTGCTTTAGGGATGTGTGCATAATTTATATATAATTTATTTATAATTTTAGGGTATTTTTGGGAGGCAATGGCGAGGCTTTTAGAGGGTGTTTTTGAAAGGAATGCTCGATTGTGTATAATTAACTTAAGGTTATCGGGTGGGGGTTCTAATAAAATATAGAACGATTTTGGCTCCCTAAATATAGGGAGTCTAGTAGCAATCCCAAATAATAGAGAGCATATTGCAAGGCTCTTAGAGAGTATTTTAGGGAGGAGTGCTCGATTGTATATAATTTACTTATGGTTGTCGGGTGGGGGTGCAAAAAAAATATGGAGCAATTTTTGCTCTTTAAATATAGGGAGACTAGTAGCAATCCTAAAAATAGAGAGACATATTACGAGGCTCTAAGAGGGTATTTTAGGGAAGAGTGTTTGATTTATATATAATTTACTTATGATTTTAGGGTATTTTTGGGAGGTAATAGTGAGGCTCTTAGTGTGTATTTTTAGGAGAAATGCTCGATAATATATAATTTACTAAAGATTGTCGGGTTGGGGTTCAAAAAATTTATATAACAGTTTTGGTTCCCTAAATATAGGGAGTCTAGTAGCAATCCTAAAAATAGAGAGCCTATTGTGAGGCTCTTAGAAAGTATTTTAGGGAGAAGTGCTCGATTGTATATAATTTAGTTATGATTATCGGGTGGGAGCCTTTAGAAATTGGGTGCAATTTTGGCTCTCAAAAAATACAGAGTCAAGTTAGGATCCCAAAAATAAGGAGGTAATGGCGAGGCTCATATAAGGTGTTTTTAGAAGGAATACTCGATTATTTGTAATTTACTTAAGGTTGACGGGTGGGGTTCAAAACAAATATGGAGCGATTTTGGCTCCCTAAATATAGGGAGTCTAGTAGCAATCCAAAAAAAAAAAAGTGCATAATATAGGGCTCTTAGAGGGTGTTTTAGGGAGGAGTGCTCGATTGTATATAATTTACTTAAGGTTGTCGATTGGGCATTCAAAAAATATATGGAGCGATTTTGGCTACCTAAATATAGGGATTTTAGTATCAATCCCAAAAAAGAAAGGCATATTACGAGGCTCTTAGAGGGTATTTTAGAGAGGAGTGCTTGATTTATATATAATTAACTTTTGATTTTAGGGTATTTTTTGGAGGCAGTGGAGAGGCTGTTAGAGGGTGATTTAGGGAGGAGTGGTCGATTGTATATAATTCATTTAAGGTTGTCCTGTAGGGGTTCAAAAAAAATATGAAGAGGTTTTGACTCCCTAAATGTAGGGAGTATAATAGCAATCCCAAAAATAAAGAGCATATTGCGTGGCTCTTAGAGAGTTTTTTATGGAGTACTCGATTGGATATAATTTACTTTAGGTTGTCGGGTGGGAGTTCAAAAAAAATATGAAGCAGGTTTACCTTACTTAATATAGGGAGACTAGTAGCAATCCCAAAAAAAAGGAGCATATTGCGAGGTTATTAGATTGTGTTTTTGGGTGAAATACTCGAATGTATATAATTTACTTAAGGTTGTCGGGTGGGGGTTCAGAAAAAATATGATACTGTTTTGGCTCACTAAATATAGGAAGGCTAGTAGCAATTCCAAAAATAAAGAGCATATTGCGAGGCTCTTATAGTGTGTTTTAGAGAAGAGTACTAGATTGTATATAAATTACTTAAGGTTATCAGGTGGGGGTTCAAAAAAAATATGGGGCTGTTTTGGCTCTCTAAATATCAGGAGTCCAGCAGCAATCGCAAAAATAGAGGGGTATGTTGCGAGGCTCTTAGAGGGTGTTTTAGGGAGGAGTGCTAGATTTATATATAATTTACTTATGATTTTAGGGTGTTTTTGGGAGGCAATGGTGAGGCTCTTAGAGGGTATTTTTAGGAGGAATGCTCAATTGTGTATAATTTACATAAGGTTGTCGGGTGGGTATTCAAATAAAATATAGACCTATTTTGGCTCCCTAAATATAGGGAGTCTAGTAGCAATCCCAAAAAATAGAGAGCATATTGCGAGGCTCTAAGAGGGTGTTTTCGGGAGGAGTGCTTAATCATATATAATTTACTTAAGGTTGTCGGGAGGGGATTCAAGAAAAATATGGAGCAATTTGTGCTCTTTAAATATAGGGAGTCTAGTAGCAATCCTAAAAATAGAGAGGCATATTGTGAGGCTCTTAGAGGGTGTTTTTGGGAGGAGTGCTTGATTTATATATAATTTAGTTATGATTTTTGGGTGTTTTAGGGGGGCAATGGCGAGGCTCTTCGCGAGTGTTTTTGGGAGGAATGCTCGATTGTATATAATTTACTTAAGGTTGACGGGTGGGGGTTTAAAAAAAATATGGAGCAGTTTGGCTCCCTAAATATAAGGAGTCTAGTAGTAATCCCTAAAATAGAGAGCATATTACCATGCTCTTAGAGGGTGTTTTAGAAGGACTGCTCGATTGTATATAATTTACTTAAGGTTGTCGGGTGGGTGTTTAAAAAAATTATGAAGCGGTTTTGTCTCCCTAAATTTAGGGAGTCTAATAGTAATCCCAAAAATTGAAAGGCATATTGCAAGCCTCTTTAAGGGATTTTTAGGAAGGAGTGCTTGATTTATATATAATTTACTTATGATTTTAGGGTGTTTCTAGGAGGCAATGGTGATGCTCTTAGAGGGTGTTTTTGGGAGAAATGGTCGATTGTATATAATTTACTTAAGATTATTGGGTGCGGATTCAAAAAAAATATGGAGCGGTTTTAGCTCCCTAAATATAGGGAGTCTAGTAATAATCCCAAAAATAGAGAGCATATTGGGAATCTCGTAGAGGGTATTTTAGGGAGGAGTGCTTAATTATATATAATTCACTTAAGGTTATTGGGTGAAGGTTCAAAATAAATATAGGGCGATTTGGCTCCCAAAATATATGGAGTCTAGTAGTAATCCCAAAAACAGAGAGCATATTGCGAGAGTCTTAGAGGATGTTTTCAGGAGGAGTACTCGATTGTATATAATTTACTTATGGTTGTCGTGTAGGGGTTCCAAAAAAATATGGAGCGGTTTTGGCTCCCTAAATATAGGGAGTCTATTCACAATCCCAAAAATAGAGAGCATACTATGAGGATATTAGAAGGTGTTTTTAGGAGGAATCCTCGATTGTATATAATTTACTTAATATTATTGGGTGGGTTTCAAACAAAATATGGAGCGGTTTTGGCTCCCTAAATATAGGGAGTCTAGTACCAATGCCAAAAATAGAAAGCATATTAGGCCCTTAGAGGATGTTTTAGAGAGGAGTTCTCAATTTTATATAATTTACTTTGGGTTATAAAGTGGGGGTTCAAAAATAATATAGAGCGGTTTTTGCTTCCTAAATATAGGGAGCCTAGTAGCATCCCAAAAATAGAGAGGCATATTGCGAGGCTCTTAGAGGGTGTTTTAGGAGGAGTGCTTGATTTATATATAATTTACTTATGATTTTAGGGAGTTTTTGGGAGACAATGGCGAGGCGCTTAGTGGGTGTTTTGGGTAGAAAAGTTCAATTATGTATAATTTATATAAGGTTGTCGGGTGAGGGTTCAAACAAAATATAGAGCGGTTTTGGCTTCCTAAATATAGGAAGTCTAGTAACAATCCCAAAAAATAGAGAGCATATTACGAGGCTCTTGGAGAGTGTTTTAGAAATAGTGCTCGATTGTATATAATTTAGTTATGATTATCAGCTAGGAGCCTTGAGAAATTGGGAGCGATTTTGGATTCCCAAATGTAGAGAGTCTAGTAGCGATCGAAAAATATGGAGGCAATGGCGAGACTCATATAAGGTGTTTTTGGGAGGAATGCTCGATTGTAGATAAATTACTTAGGTAAACGTGTAGGGGTTAAGAAAATAAATAGAGTAATTTTTGCTCCATAAATATAGGGAGTCTAGTAGTAATCCAAAAATTATAGATCATATAGCGAGGCACTTAGAGGGTGTTTTAGGGAGGAGTGCTCGATTGTATATAATTTACTAAACATTATCGGGTGGGCGTTCAAATAAAATATGGAGCGGTTTTGGCTACCTAAATATAGAAAGTCTAGTAACAATCCCAAAAATAGAAAGGCATATTGCAAGGCTATTAAAAGGTGTTTTAGGGAGGAGTACTTGATTTATATATAATTTACTTACGATTTTAGGGTATTATTGGGAGGCAATGGCGAGGCACTTAGTGTGTGTTTTTGGGAGAATTGCTCAATTTTATATAATTTACTTAAGGATATCGGGTGGAGGGTTCAAAAAAAATATAGAGTAATTTTGCCTCCATAAATATAGGGAGTCTAGTAGCAATCCCAAAAATAGTGAGCATATTGCAAGGCACTAAGAGGGTTTTTTAGGGCGGAGTGCTCGATTGTATATAATTCACTTAAGGTTATTCGGTTGGGATTCAAAAAAAATATGGAGCAGTTTTGGCTCCCTAAATGTAGGGTTTCTAGTAGCAATCTCAGAAATAGAGAGCATATTGCGAGGCTCTTAGAGGGTATTTTAGGGAGGAGTACTCGATTGTATATAATTTACTTAAGGTTGACGGGTGAAGGTTCAAAAAAAAATTGGACTTGTTTTGGGTCCCTAAATATAGGGAGTCTAGTAGCAATCCCAAAAGTAGAGTGCATATTACCAGGCTCTTAGTGGATATTTTAGGAAGGAGTGCTCGATTGTATATAATTTAATTAAGGTTGTCGAGTGTGGGTTCAAAAAAAATATGGAGCGGTTTTGGCTCCCTAAATATAGGGAGTCTAGTAGCAATCTCAAAAATAAAGAGCATATTGTAAGTCCCCTAGAGGGTATTTTAGGGAGGAGTGCTCAATTCTATATAATTCACTGAAGGTTATCGAGTGAGGGTTCAAAAAAAATATAGGACGGTTTTGGCTCCCTTAATATCTTTAGTTCAGTAGCAATCCCAAAAATAGAGAGCATATTGTGAGGCTTTTAGAGGGTGGTTTTAGGAGGAGTGCTCGATTGTATATAATTTACTTAAGGTTATCGGCTGGGGGTTCAAAAAAAATATGCAGTGGTCTTGGGTCCCTAAATATAGGGAGTCTAGTAGCAATCCCAAAAATAGAGAGCATATTGCGAGGCTATTAGTGAGTATTTTTAGAAGTAATGCTCGATTGTATATAATTTACTGAAGGTTGTCGGGTGGGGGTTCAAAAATAATGTGGATCGATTTTGGCTTTCTAAATATCGGTAGACTAGCAGTAATCCCAAAAATTTATTTAAGGTTGTCGGATGGGGGTTCAAAAAATTAATTTGGCTCGATTGTATATAATTTATCTAAGGTTGTCGGGTGGGGGTTCAAAAAAAATATGGAGCGGTTTTTGCTTCCTAAATATAGGGAATCTAGTAGCAATCCCAAAAATAGAGAGACATATTATGAGGCTCTTAAGGGTGTTTTTAGGAGGAGTGCTTGATTTATATATAATTTACTTATGATTTTAGGATATTTTTGGGAGGCAATGGAGAGGCTCTTAGAGGGTGTTTTTGGGAGGAATGCTCGATTATGTATAGTTTACTTAAAGTTGTCGAGTGGGGATTCAAAGAAAACATGGAGTAATTTTGGCTCCCTAAATATAGGGAGTCTAGTGCAATCCCAAAAAAATAGAGAGCATATTACGAGGCTCTTAGAGAGTGTTTTAGGAAGGAGTGCTCAATTTTATATAATTTACTTAAGGTTGTCAGGTGGGGGTTCAAAAAAAAATAGGAGCGGTTTTTGCACCCTAAATATAGGGAGTCTAGTAGCAATCCCACAAATATAGTGGCATTTTGCGAGGCTCTTTGTGGGTATTTTAGGGAGGAGTGCTTGATTGTATATAATTTACATGGAGTAATTTTGGCTCCCTAAATATAGGGAGTCTAGTGCAATCCCAAAAAAATAGAGAGCATATTACGAGGCTCTTAGAGAGTGTTTTAGGAAGGAGTGCTCAATTTTATATAATTTACTTAAGGTTGTCAGGTGGGGGTTCAAAAAAAAATAGGAGCGGTTTTTGCACCCTAAATATAGGGAGTCTAGTAGCAATCCCACAAATATAGTGGCATTTTGCGAGGCTCTTTGTGGGTATTTTAGGGAGGAGTGCTTGATTGTATATAATTTACTTAAGGTTGTTGGGTGAGGGTTCAAAAAAAAAAAAAAGAGCAGTTTTGGATCCCTAAATATATGGAGTCTAGTAGCAATTGTAACATCCGCCCCAAACATATAAGATTTTGTCCGCTTTATCCGTGCCCGCAGGAGAACTTCCTAGGGTGGTCACCCATCCTGGTACTACTCTCGCTCGAGCACGCTTAACTACGGAGTTTTTACGAATTTCGTAGCGGTGCACGATTTTAAAACGCGTCTTCTATGTTTGGGAGGGGAAATTATATAAGTAGCTAAGGATCTCCTTCTCTCCAAGCGATGTGGGGCTAACTCATGGCCTTGTACACCTCACCTCACCTCACCTCACCTCATCCATCTTGGCATTCCCGCCTCAGGAGTCTTGGCTCTTGGCTATTGGCCTATTGGATCTTGGTCGTCACAATCTACCCCCCTTATGGCTACACGTCCTCGTGTAGGGTTAGACCCCCCCATAGCGAGGAGAACCGGCTCTGATACCATTTTGTAACATCCGCCCCAAACATATAAGATTAGCTGTCACGCCCCAGAAATCTGAAGACCGATTCCTAGGGTGTGAGGTGAGAAAAGAAGAGGGTTTTGGGTCTGGTCAATTAATTACACCAATTTGGGTTCTCACAGGGCTTCTACGCTCTCTAATATGAAAAACAAGAAGGAGGGAGAAACAAGAGGGGAATCTTTTAAATTTGATTTTTCAAAAAACATTTTTTATTAAAAAGCATAGAAAGAGAAATATCAACAGAGATAAGACATTATCTAATCAGCTCGACCTTCAAAAGTCATATCCTCTCAGTATGTGTGACCTGTCGGTGCCACTACATACTGACAGGAGTCTATCTGAGGGAGCATGAGGCCCAAGCCTCCTATGGCTAGCCACGTAGTTTTACCCACTACCTAACACTCAGGTGCACCAGTCTAGGGTTCCTATCTACAAGGTTAATCAATTTAGTCATTTATATGCACTTATATTTTCATCATGATCTATCCTAGGCTTGGGGCCTTGAGGAGAGGCCTACCCAAAAGAATTCAGCTGGAACCATTGCAACTACAACCATAGAATACTAACTAACTAATAAAAACTCTTATTCCAATACAATTACAATGTCTGAAGAGAAAAGACTACAAGATTAACGTACTAAGCAGAAAGGTAATACTGCAACTCTAACTCCGCCTCTGGAATCCTACTGCTACTCCTGAGCCTCCGAACCTGCAACTGAGCCTACTCGTGGGAAAGAGTAGCCCCCAATAGGATATCCTAATAGTCTTTAATAATATGAGACAACTAATCTTAATAAATTAAGATAAGATCTATCAGTTCTAGTAAAATCAAAGTTTACATAATGAAATCTAAACCTATCAGTAGTCTATATTTACATGCAATTCCTACTGCCACTAGGTTATCTAACATGAAGTCCATTCAATGTTCTACAACATTAAAGAACAAATTAAATAAGACGTTCAGATAAAGTCACGAAGTCATCATGTAAACAGTCACTCAATTCTAAATTCATATACAGATAAAACACACACTACCAAAATGTGAACCCCAGATATTTTGTTCATCCTGCCCCCGGTCGGGCATTACTATAGGGCCTTTTATTTCGATGTAGAGGGCCAACTCTCTCGCCGTGCATCCACCAACACCAGGCACTAGTCACCCAGATGATCATAAGGGGTTTCTCGTCTTTCACGGTGGAGCTCTACCGCCCAACTTGCTTTACTATGGGGACTTCAACTCCCCGGGATAGGGTTGCTAGGCCACTCGAAGGCACCACCTATTGGCTTTACCACAACCCTTGCCCGTGACCCCTAACCTACTTAACTTCGGCTGTACGCGCAGGGTGGTTCACGGCCCTTGCGCGCACGGGGTCCCTACCTTCTAACCAGGTAGATTCTCATATAACATCTTTCAATATATACAATGAAGCTACAAAAAGTCTATTTAATGCTTATCAATTTCCAACAATTTACCCCTGGTCCCGTACTGCTCTCGCAACCCATTCGACATAATAAATCAATAAAGTAAAACACTCATCCCAGTGACCCGTGTGCTAGGGTTGCCATACTCCTCTCAGGAGGGTGGGCCCCGATAATTATTAGTTATTCAATTTATTGTTTAATTTAAGGGAATCCTAATTACGGTGTCCATACAATCAAAAGCTAGCAATCATTATTATTATTTTATTAATATTTTAAGCATGCGTCGCCGGACTCGCGACTCCGTATGCAAGGCGGGGTCCACTTGACCATATGCGACGATGCCCGGCGGGGCCCGCATGCAGTGTCATGGACACCTACCCTTAGTCATTCTCATTTCCCACTATTAAAGACCACGCAAGGGTAGTAGATGTCACCTGGTTGTCGATCGCACATGACTCCAGCTAGTTGTCTCTGATCCGCCTCCGTTGGATCACCACAATCACAGTCTGATAACAAACACAGATCCAAATCACAACTCTATCGATTAAAACAAAAGAATCTACGATGAGGGTTCTATGCTAAGGATAATCGATCGCCCTCGATAGGGGACCAATATTGAGTCGACAGCACGTAATTTCGTGCGACTGAAGAACTCGATCCTAAACCATACTAAGTCAATCAAGTAAACAGAAGCTAAACCTACTCATCGAATCGGGCTCGAAGAACCCTTTCCGATGGTTCCAGTTTCGCTGGAATCCGACTTCGATCGAATGGTTTCGGGTCAAACCACGTAGAACCGGTAAAACCGATCGCATGGTTGGTTCACTAGGGTAAAATAGGTTCTAGGGTTACATTCTGGGTTTGATAGGTGGGACTCAATATTCTGAGCACAATGCCGCTGGTTTTGTCCGAATCCAAGTTCAGACGATGAAACGACGGTCAAACCATGGTACCGCGATAAGATCGTGTCAAAGGATAAAATAGGATATTAAACAGTATAATTACTATTCTAGACTATGACCAACAGGTAGGAATTTCTGAGCCGGTCGAAATGGCGCTGGTTTCGTCCAATTCCGAGTTCTGACGGAGAAATGGCAGTCGAACCAAAATCGACTGGTTCATGGGTCTGGTTCAGGTGAACCAGACCGGATCACTATATGGGTTGGGGCGGGTCTGCTGGGTCGGGTCGGGTCTGCAGTGCCATGTTGGGTCGGGGCGGGTTCAGGGTTAAACGGGTCGGGTCTGGGGTTAATTATAACATGGGAAATTACCGATCTACCCCCCCCCAACTCTTTCTTCTCCACGAGACGTCCAGCCGGGGGGGGTTTCCTGCGCGACGGTGGCCAGTGGGAGGGGCGGCCTGGAGCGCCGGCGAGCGCTCGGCCGGCCTCTCCCGCACCACCCCCACGGAGGAGGCGCGGGGGGAGGCGGCCGAAGCGGTCGTCGGAGCCCGAGAGGTCGGCCGGAGAGGGGCTCGCGTGGGGCTTAGTCGGAGGTCGCCGGGGAGGGGTTCGGTGCGGTGGCGGTGTCCGCCCGAGCGGGCCGCGGCAAGGGAGAATAAAGGGGGTCGTGGGGTTGGGTCGCGAAGGAGGATGGGAGGAGGAGGGGATGGCTGACCTGCGGGTGTCTCGGCGTGCTCGCCGGGGCTCCGGAGAGGGCGGGTCAGCTGCTCCATCTCCCTCGATCTCTTCTCCTTCTCCGTCTCTGGCTCTCGCGTTCTCTCTCTTCTTCTCCCGTTCTCTCTCTCTCTCTCTCTCTCTCTCTCTCTCTCTCTCTCTCTCTATTTCTCTCCCGTTCTCTCTCTCTCTCTACTACATCCTTCTCTCTCTCCCGTTCTCTCTCTATTTCTCTCCCTCTCTCTCGGTTCATATATAAAGGGGGGGCTGTTGTGATAAGGGTTGGGGATAGGGTTGGTTAAGGCTTAGGGATAAGGATAAGAAAGATAGGGATATATCATCCTAATCCTGCCCGATAATTCCCATCCGAATTTCAGATTTTAAATCACTGGGGAAGGAGGTCAGGAGAGCTTAAATTATGCTAGGAGACCGGGAGGTACGCTCTAGGGCTGGTCGGGCTCGGTCCCGAGCCCTGAACCGGGCTCGGTTGGAATCCAGGTGCGATTCGTCCATCAACCGGGCTGAAAAGAATAATAGGTTGTAACTATCAAACCAGAAGTTGGAATAGGGCCCGAGAGGATTTGTTGGAAAGGTCTCGTCAACGCAAACGCGTTAGCGCTTGGTACAATATTTTCTAATTTTTAGATCTCTCGAAAAAAAAGAAAGACTCCAAAACTCAAAATAGCAATAACTATTCACTTGGGTGTCGGATCGACCCTAACTCAGGCTCATTGGAAGGCTCTCTCAGAGCTTCATCTAACGTATCTTGTTTCATTACGATTCGATCACCCGATATCTTGCAAGAAACAAAACAGCTACAACTATCGCCCAATTATCGTTTTTCTAGGGTTTACCTGCCGGGCTGCCGAAACTGGCTGCGCATACACATGATCGTTGCACGGAACGCACCATCGTGACATACTCGAAGTTACTGAGAATGTGAACGTAAAACATCTCATAGGTTTATGATCCATTTATTGGAAAAAAGCCCAAAGAAAAAGTCTGGCTGTAAAAAGACGAAACTAGCCAAGGAGGATTTCTATTATTCTCAAATCTAACACCACAGGTGTTACAACCTACACACCTTAAAAAAAATTTCGTTCCGAAAATTCAACTACAAAAACCATATATACGAGTCAACTCATTTCTACTACCAAAACAAGAACATTATAGCAATGAAAAGTTAACTATAACGAGCACGAAGATTCTTGCTAACACTGCCAACAAGAAAGCCAAGTCACTACACCAAATTTTACTAAAAGAAAACCCTGACCCTCTACTACTCACAATCCTACTCTCTCTACTAACCTAAATATTATACGAATCGACTCTCATAATTAATATGATAGAAATGAACCTCCAAATTCTCGCATCGATCGCGAATACGAGTTTTGGTTTCCATTTCTCATTTTAAGCATTACGGATTAGACCAAAATCATGAGTTCTGATCATTAACCCTGCCTAGATAAGGGGCATCCCCCCTATTAGTACTACCGAGGGGTGTCCTCCTCGGTAGGGTAACTACCAAAACTCATAGATTCAGAAACTTAAAATGCACTCAATTATCAGTGCCGATATAAAAGGTATATCAATGTATATGAGTGCCCATACACCCATATATAATTTATACTTTTGGTATCGACTCTACAATCATAGCAATGTATACTACACATATGCGCCCATACACATATGCTTAAGTACACATTCCAGAATGATTTGACAAAAGAGATGTCTCAACTAGTACGCCTAACGTGTATCTAATACTAAACTAAAATCCTATAAGATTCCTATGAGACTATAACACCTACACTAACCGAACTACCAATACTGCTCAAGGAACTAAAGAACAAATGCCCGAAAAATCTATTTCTCAAGTGGGTCTAAACTAGATAGCTACACTCTGACAATAGATAATCATTTCATTGGCTCACTCCAAGACGAGGGGATCGATTCTAAACCAGAACTATTATGAGTTGGCTGAAGAAACTACCTACTAGAAAACTAATGGCCAACTAATATCGACTGAGCAGATCGATACCAAGTACTAAATTCTACCCTAAACTAATCATCGAGATAGTTAGACGGAAACCTCACAACCAAACAAAAAAAATGAGAATAAAGGACCCAAGACAATTAGAGACAACCTAGAAAAAGGACAACCGAGAAAACTATCATAATCTCAACATTCTGAGAACTAAAAGCAATCACTCAAAAAAAACTAAAGCAAACAAAAGTTACTAGAATCGAATAATAATTAGATACAAAGCGGGGTGAATCAGCAGAATAATGATTATTCTTAAGAGTCCAACTGATAAGGCATTCCCAAATTTTGTAAACGTAGGCAAACCATTTGACATCGTCGCTAACATCTTTCTAGTACGAGTCATCATTATTACTCATAGGATGTTATAAATATGTTTAGTAACACAAAAAAACCGTTAGGAATATGGCGTTACAGATATTTGTAACACTTTTTGTAACAACCGTTACTAATTGACCGTTACAAATTGTCTGTTTTGGTGTAGTGTACCACCTAAGATTTCTATCTCTTGGTGTACTCATTGAAACCATTATCCGCACGAGTCATCATTATTACTCATAGGATCCATTAAAAAGCACACAAGCTCTACACTAAACCCCACGATACACCAGAGAGATCTAACAAGAAAACTACTATAATTATTACACCTATATCGAGATAATGAACAATCCTAAAAAAAACACCAACTAGGTCTCTAGTACCAATGGTCAATAAGCGTCAAGGAATCCTAAAACACCAACTAAGTCTCTAGTACTAAGGGTCAACGAAGATCAAGGGATCTTAAACACCGACTAGATCTCTAATACTAAGGGTCAACAAAGATCAAGGAATCCTAAAATACCGACTATGTTTCTAGCGCTTAGGGTCAACAAAAAATAACAAAACCAATAAAAATAGTAACCTCACAACCATGCCAGATAAACCATCAAGGATATACATCCTTCCAGATATATTCAAATACATCCATCCCAAAACCAATCAACCAAAATACTAACTAGAGTTAAATATCTAGTCCTTTGTCAACTCCTTACCACTAGAAAGTTCAAGAGAATCTATATTAGAAGACTCCCAACCTATACTCCGATATAGACTCAAACACTATGCTTCTGCCTAGAGATCAAGAAATACCACCCTTGGTTAAGATGTTCCACGTGGCTCCTTCTTAAGAACTATCACCCGAGTTACAACGACTAACTCTAAACCTAAACATTATAGCACCTCAGAGTTCAAATACAATCATACTCATACGACATATATATTGATTCACGATTCTCGATCAATCAAAAACTCAATCATAGACAATTCTTAGTTACAGATCAATTCCTCAAACAAAACCAGTTCTCCAAGTATGATTAACCCTAGGTCCTTATCCTTAGAAATACTCGCTATACCACCACTAGCTACTACGAGAATTCTATCGACTCACTATCTATACAATCCCTAGAAAACATTCTAACACCACTAGAGTCTAAACTTTCCGAAGAAAGGATCGCGAGACACGAACCACATCCTAACAAAACCCCTAGGAACATATCCCTAAACTCTGATACCAGCTGTCACGCCCCAGAAATCTGAAGACCGATTCCTGGGGTGTGAGGTGAGAAAAGAAGAGGGTTTTGGGTCTGGTCAATTAATTACACTAATTTGGGTTCTCACAGGGCTTCTACGCTCTCTAATATGAAAAACAAGAAGGAGGGAGAAACAAGAGGGGAATCTTTTAAATTTGATTTTTTAAAAAACATTTTTTATTAAAAAGCAAAGAAAGAGAAATATCAACAGAGATAAGACATTATCTAATCAGCTCGACCTTCAAAAGTCATATCCTCTCAGTATGTGTGACCTGTCGGTGCCACTACATACTGACAGGAGTCTATCTGAGGGAGCATGAGGCCCAAGCCTCCTATGGCTAGCCACGTAGTTTTACCCACTACCTAACACTCAGGTGCACCAGTCTAGGGTTCCTATCTACAAGGTTAATCAATTTAGTCATTTATATGCACTTATATTTTCATCATGATCTATCCTAGGCTTGGGGCCTTGAGGAGAGGCCTACCCAAAAGAATTCAGCTGGAACCATTGCAACTACAACCATAAAATACTAATTAACTAATAAAAACTCTTATTCCAATACAATTACAATGTTTGAAGAGAAAAGACTACAAGATTAACGTACTAAGCAAAAAGGTAATACTGCAACTCTAACTCCGCCTCTGGAATCCTACTGCTACTTCTGAGATTCCGGACCTGCAACTGAGCCTACTCGTGGGAAAGAGTAGCCCCCAATAGGAAATTAGGAGATTAGCCAAATTAATGGCTAGTGACATCCTAATAGTCTTTAATAATATGAGATAACTAATCTTAATAAATTAAGATAAGATCTATCAGTTCTAGTAAAATCAAAGTTTGCATAATAAAATCTAAACCTATCAGTAGTCTATATTCACATGCAATTCCTACTGTCACTAGGTTATCTAACATGAAGTCCATTCAATGTTCTACAACATTAAAGAACAAATTAAATAAGACGTTCAGATAAAGTCACGAAGTCATCATGTGAACAGTCACTCAATTCTAAATTCATATACAGATAAAACACACACTATCAAAATATGAACCCCGGATATTTTGTTCATCCTGCCCCCGGTCGGGCATTACTATAGGGCCTTTTATTTCGATGTAGAGGGCCAACTCTCTCGCCGTGCATCCACCAACACCATGCACTAGTCACCCAGATGATCATAAAGGGTTTCCCGTCTTTCACGGTGGAGGTCTACCGCCCAACTTGCTTTACTATGGGGACTTCAACTCCCCGGGATAGGGTTGCTAGGCCAATCCCTACTCGAGGGCACCACCTATTGGCTTTACCACAACCCTTGCCCGTGACCCCTAACCTACTTAACTTCGACTGTATGCGCAGGGTGGTTCACAGCCCTTGCGCGTATGGGGTCCCTACCTTCTAACCAGGTAGATTCTCATATAACATCTTTCATTATATACAATGAAGCTACAAAAAGTCTATTTAATGCTTATCAATTTCCAACAATTTACCCCTGGTCCCGTACTGCTCTCGCAACCCATGCGACATAATAAATCAATAAAGTAAAACACTCATCCCAGTGACCCGTGTGCTAGGGTTGCCATACTCCTCTCAGGAGGGTGGGCCCCAATAATTATTAGTTATTCAAATTATTGTTTAATTTAAGGGAATCCTAATTACGTTGTCCATACAATCAAAAGCTAGCAATCATTATTATTATTTTATTAATATTTTAAGCATGCATCGCCGGACTCATAACTCCGCATGCAAGACGGGGTCCACTTGACCACATGCGACGATGCTCGGAGGGGCCCGCATGAAGTGTCATGGACACCTACCCTTAGTCATTCTTATTTCCCACTATTAAAGACCACGCAAGGGTAGTAGATGTCACCTGATTGTCGATCGCACACGACTCCAGCTAGTTGTCTCTGATCCGCCTCCGTTGGATCACCACAATCACAGTCTGATAACAAACACAGATCCAAATCACAACTCTATCGATTAAAACAAAAGAATCTATGATGAGGGTTCTATGCTAAGGATAATCGGTCGCCCTCGATAGGGGACCAATATTGAGTCGACAGTACGTAATTTTGTGCGACTGAAGAACTCGATCCTAAACCATACTAAGTCAATCAAGTAAACAGAAGCTAAACCTACTCATCGAATCGGGCTCGAAGAACCCTTTCCGATGGTTCCAGTTTTGCTGGAATCCGACTTCGATCGAATGGTTTCGGGTCAAACCACGTAGAACCGGTGAAATCGATCGCATGGTTGGTTCACTAGGGTAGAAGAGGTTCTAGGGTTACATTCTGGGTTTGATAGGTGGGACTCAATATTCTGAGCACAATGTCGCTGGTTTCGTCCGAATCCGAGTTCAGACGATGAAACGGCGGTCAAACCACGGTACCGTGATAAGATCAGGTCAAAGGATAAAATAGGATATTAAATAGTACAATTTCTATTCTAGACTATGACCAACAGGTAGGAATTTCCGAGCCGGTCGAAATGGCACTGGTTTCGTCCAATTCCGAGTTCGGACGGAGAAATGGCAGTCGAACCAAAATCGACTGGTTCATGGGTCTGGTTCAGGTGAACCAGACCGGATCACTATATGGGTTGGGGCGGGTCTGCTGGGTCGG
Source organism: Chamaelirium japonicum (assembly GCA_947650365.1). NCBI lineage: Eukaryota > Viridiplantae > Streptophyta > Magnoliopsida > Liliales > Melanthiaceae > Chamaelirium > Chamaelirium japonicum. Next base: position 47,862,549 of record OX393551.1, on the reverse strand, counting down.
GTCGGGTCTGCAGTGCCATGTTGGGTCGGGTCGGGTTCAGGGTTAAACGGGTCGGGTCTGGGGTTAATTATAACATGGGAAATTACCGATCTACCCCCCCCCAACTCCTTCTTCTCCACGAGATGTCCAGCCGGGGGGGGGGGGGGGGGGTTTCCTGCGCGACGGTGGCCGATAGGAGGGGCGGCCTGGAGCGCCGGCGAGCGCTCGGCCGGCCTCTCCCGCACCACCCCCACGGAGGAGGCGCGGGGGGAGGCGGCCGAAGCGGTCGTCGGAGCCCGAGAGGTCGGCCGGAGAGGGGCTCGCGTGGGGCTTGGTCGGAGGTCAGAGGTCGGAGGTCGCCGGGGAGGGGTTCGGTGCGGCGGCGGTGTCCGCCCGAGCGGGCCGCGGCAAGGGAGAAGGAAGGGGGTCGTGGGGTTGGGTCGCGAAGGAGGATGGGAGGAGGAGGGGGTGGCTGACCTGCGGGTGTCTCGGTGTGCTCGCCGGGGCTCCGACGAGGGCGGGTCGGCTGCTCCATCTCCCTCGATCTCTTCTCCTTCTCCGTCTCTGGCTCTCGCGTTCTCTCTCTTCTTCTCCCGTTCTCTCTCTCTCTCTATTTCTCTCTCGTTCTCTCTCTCTCTCTCTACTACGTCCTTCTCTCTCTCTCTCTCTCTCTCGTTCTCTCTCTATTTCTCTCCCTCTCTCTCGGTTCATATATAAAGGGGGCGCTATTGTGATAAGGGTTGGGGATAGGGTTGGTTAAGGCTTAGGGATAAGGATAAGAAAGATAGGGATATATCATCCCAATCCTACCCGATAATTCCCATCCGAATTTCGGATTTTAAATCACTGGGGAGGGAGGTCAAGAGAGCTTAAATTATGCTTGGAGACCGGGAGGTAGGCTCTAGGGCTGGTCGGGCTCAGTCCCGAGCCCTGAACCGGGCTCGGTTGGAATCCGGGTGCGATTCGTCCATCAACCGAGCTGAAAAGAATAATAGGTCGTAACTATCAAACCGAAAGTCGGAATAGGGCCTGAGAGGATTCGTTGGAAAGGTCTCGTCAACGCAAACGCGTTAGCACTTGGTACAATATTTTCTGATTTTTAGATCTCTCGAAAAGAAGGAAAGACTCTAAAACTCAAAATAGCAATAACTATTCACTCGGGTGTCGGATCGACCCTAACTCAGGCTCATTGGAAGGCTCTCTCAGAGCCTCATCTAACGTATCTTGTTTCATTACGATCCAACCACCCGATCTCTTGTAAGAAACAAAACAGCTACAACTATCACCCAATTATTGTTTTTCTAGGGTTTACCTGCCGGGCTGCCGAAACTGGCTGCGCATACACATGATCGTTGCACGGAACGCACCATCGTGACATGCTCGAAGTTACAGAGAATGTGAACGTAAAACATCTCATAGTTTTACGATCCATTTATTGGAAAAAAGCCCAAAGAAAAAGTCTGGCTGTAAAAAGACGAAACTAGCCAAGGAGGATTTCTATTATTCTCAAATCTAACACCACAGGTGTTACAGCAATTCCAAAAATAGAGAGCATATTGCGAGGCTATTAGGGGGTGCTTTTGGGAGGAATGCTTGATTGTATATAATTTACTTAAGGTTGTCGGGTGGAGTTAAAAAAAAATATGGTGCGATTTTAGCTCCCTAAATATAGGGAGTCTAGTAGCAATCCCAAAAATAGAGAGGCATATTGCGAGACTCTAAGAGGGTGTTTAGGGAGGAGTGTTTTGTTTATATATAATTTACTTATAATTTTTTAGTATTTTTGGGTGGCAATATCGAGGCTCTTTGAGGGTGTTTTTTGAAGCAATGCTCAAGTACATATAATTTACTTAAGGTTTACAGGTGGGGGTTCAAAAATCATATAGAGCGGTTTCGGCTTGCTAAATATAGGGGGTGTAGTAGTAATACCAAAAATAGAGAGCATATTGCGAGGCTCCTAGAGGGTATTTTAGGGTGGAGTGCCCGATTGTATATAATTTTCTTAAGGTTGTCGGGTAGGCATTCAAAAAAAATATGGAGCGATTTTGGCTACCTAAATATAGATAGTCTAGTAGCAATCTAAAAAATAGAAAGGCATATTGTGAGGCTCTTATAGGGTATTTTAGGGAGGAGTGCTTGATTTATATATAATTTACTTATAATTTTAGAGTATTTTTGGGAGGCAATGGCTAGGCTCTTAGAGGGTGTTTTTAGGATGAATACTCAATTGCATATAATTTACTTAAGGTTGTCGGGTAGGGGTTCAAAAAAAATATAAAGCGGTTTTGGCTCCTTAAATATAGGGAGTCTAGTAGCAATCCCAAAAATAAAAAGCATATAGCAAGGCTTTTAGAGGGTGTTTTAGAGAGGAGTGCTCGATTGTATATAATTCACTTAAGGTTGTTGGGTAGGGGTTCAAAAAAAATATGGAGCAGTTTTGGGTCCTAAAATATAGGGAGTCTAGTAGCAAATCCTAAAAATAGCGAGCATATTACGAGGCTCTTAGAATGTATTAGAATGAATTAGAATGGATCATACGAATGAATTAGAATGGATCGTACGAATGAATTGGAATGGATTATATATAATTTACTTATGGTTAACGTGTGGGGGTTAAAAAAAAATCTGGAGCAGTTTTGGATCCTTAAATATAAGGAGTCTAGTAGAGAGGCATATTGTGAGGCTCTTAAAGGTGTTTTAGTGATGAATGATTTATTTATATATAATTTATTTATAATTTTAGGGTGTTTTTGGGAGGCAATGGTGAGGCTTTTAGAGGGTGTTTTTGGGAGAAATGCTCGATTGTATATAATTTACTTAAGGTTAATAGGTGGGGGTTCAAAAAAATATGGCGTGGTTTTGGCTCTCTAAATATAGGGAGTCTAGTAGTAATCCCAAAAATAGAGAGCATATTGTGAGGCTCTTAGAAGCTGTTTTAGAAAGGACTACTCGATTGTATATAATTTACTTGAGGTTGTCTTGTTGGTGTTCAAAAAAAATATGGATCCATTTTGGCCACCTAAATATAGGGAGTCTAGTAACAATCCCAAAAATAGAAAGGCATAATTTGAGGCACTTAGAGAGTGTTTTAGGGAGGAGTGTTTGATTTATTTATAATTTACTTATGATTTTAGGGTGTTTTTTAGAGGCAATGGCGAGGCTCTTAGAGGGTATTTTTGGAAGGAATGCTTGATTATATATAATTATTTAAGGTTGTCGGGTGGGGGTTCAAAAAAAATATGAAGCGATTTTGGCTCCCTCAATATAGGGAATCTAGTAGGAATTCAAAAAATAGAAAGTATATTATGAGGCTCTTAGAGGGTCTTTTAGGGAGGAGTGCACGATTGTATATAATTCATTTAAGGTTGTCGGGTTGGGGTTCAAAAAAAATATAGAGCAGTTTTGGCTCCCTAAACATAGGGAGTCTAGTAGCAATCCCAAAAATAGATAGCATATTGTGACGCTCTTAGAGGGTATTTTAGATAGGAGTGCTCGATTGTATATAATTTACTTATGATTATCGGGTGGGGGTTCAAAAAAAATATGAAGCAGTTTTGGATCCCAAAATATAGGGAGTCTAGTAGCAATCCCAAAAATAGAGAGCATATTGCGAGGTTATTTGAGTGTGTTTTTGGGAGGAGTGCTCAATTGTATATAATTTAGTTATGATTATCGGGTGGGAGTCTTGAGAAATTGGGAGCAATTTTGCCTCCCTAAATATAGGGAGTCTAGTAGCGATCCTAAAAATAAGGAGGCAATGGCGAGTCTCTTATAGGGTATTTTTAGGAGGAATGCTCAATTGTATGTAATTTACTTAAGGTTAACGAGTGGGGGTTCAAAAAAAATATGAAGCGATTTTGGCTTCTTAAATATAGGGAGTCTCGTAGCAATCCAAAAAATAGAGTAAACATTACGATTGTATATAATTTACTTAAGGTTGTCGGGTGGGTGTTAAAAAAAATAATGAAGTGGTTTTGGCTACCTAAATATAGAGAGTCTAGTAGCAATCCCAAAAATAGAAAGACATATTGCGAGGGTCTTAGAGGGTATTTTTGAGAGGAGTGCTTTATTTATATATAATTTATTTATGATTTTATGGTGTTTTTGGGAGGCAATGGCGAGCCTCGTAGAGAGTATTTTTGGAAGGAATTCTCAATTGTATATAATTTACTTAAGGTTGTCTGGTGGGGGTTCAAAAAAAATATAGAGCGGTTTTGGCTCTCTAAATATAGGGAGTCTAGAAGTGATCCTAAAAGTAGAGAGCATATTACAAGGCTCTTAGAGGTTGTTTTAGAAAAGAGTGCGTGATTATATATAATTCACTTAAGGTTGTTGGGTAGGGGTTAAAAAAAAATATGAAGCAGTTTTGGCTTCCTAAATATAAGGAGTCTAATAGCAAACCCAAAAATAGAGAGCATATTGCAAGGCTCTTAGAGGGTATTTTAGGGAAGAGTGCTCGATTATACATAATTTACTTAAGGTTGTTGGGTGGGGGTTCAAAAAATATATGGTGCTATTTTAGCTTCTTAAATATAGGGATTCTAATAGCAATCTCAAAAATAAAGAGCATATTACGAGGCTATTAGAAAGTATTTTTGGAAGGAATGCTCGATTGTATACAACTTACTTAAGATTGCCGATTGGGGGTTCAAAAAAAATATTGAGTGGTTTTGGCTCCATAAATATAGGGAGTCTAGTAGCAATCCCAAAAATAGAGAGCATATTGCGGGGCTCTTAGAGGGTATTTTAATGAGTGCTTGATTGTATATAATTTACTTAAGGTTGTCAGGTTGGTGTTCAAAAAAAATATAGAGCGGGTTTGGCTCCCAAAATATAAGGAGTCTAGTAGTAATCCCAAAAATAGAGAGGCATTTTACGAGGTTATTTGAGGGTATTTTAGGAAGGAGTGCTTGATTTATATATAATTTACTTATGATTTTAGGGTGTTTTTGGGAGGCAATGGCTAGGCTCATAGAGGGTGTTTTTGGGAGAAATACTCGATTGTTTATAATTTACTTAAGGTTTTCGGGTGGGGGTTCAAACAAAATATGTAGTGGTTTTAGCTCCCTAAATATAGGGCGTCTAGTTGCAATCCCAAAAAATAAAGAGCATATTGTCAAACTCTTAGAAGGTGTTTTAGGGAGGAGTGCTCGATTGTATATAATTTACTTAAGATTATCGGGTGGGGGTTTAAAAAAAATATTAAGCAGTTTTGGCTTCTTAAATATAGGGAGTCTAGTAGCAATCCTAAAAATAGAGAGGCATATTGCGAGACTCTTATAAAGTGTTTTAGGGAGGAGTGCTTTATTTATATATAATTTACTTATAATTTTAGGGGTTTTTTTGGGAGGTAATGGCGTAGCTCTCAGAGGGTGTTTTTGGGAGAAATATTTGATTGTATATAATTTACTTAAAGTTGACAGGTGGGGGGTTTAAAAAGAATATTGAGCGATTTTGGCTCCCAAAATATAGGGAGTCTAGTAGCAATCCCTAAAATAGAGAACATATTATGAGACTCTTAGAGGATGTTTTAGATAGGAGTGCTCGATTGTATATAATTAACTTAAGTTTGTTAGGTGGAGGTTCTAAAAAAATATGGAGCGGTTTTGGCTCCCTAAATATAAGGAATCTAGTAGCAATCCTAAAAATAGAGAACATATTGCGTGGCACTTAGAGGGTATTACAGGGAGTAGTACTCGATTGTATATAATTTACTTAAGGTTGTCTGGTCGTGGTTCAAAAAAGATATAGAGCGGTTTTGGATCCCTAAATATAGGGAGTCTAGTATCAATCCCAAAAATAGAGAGCATATTGCGAGGCTATTAGAGGGTGTTTTTGGGATGAATGCTCGATAGTATATAATTTATTTAAGGTTTTCAGGTAGGGATTCAAAAAAAATAAGGAGCAGCTTTGACTCCCTAAATATAGGGAGTCTAGTAGCAATCCCAAAAATAGAGAGGCATATTGCAAGGCTCTTAGAGGGTGTTTTAGGAAAGAGTGCTTGATTTATATATAATTTACTTATGATTTTAGCATATTTTTTGAAAGCAATGGTGAGGCTTTTAGAGAGTATTTTTAGGAAAAATGCTCGATTGTATATAATTTACTTAAGGTTGTTAGGTGGGGGTTCAAAAAAAATATGGAACAGTTTTGGCTCCCTAAATATAGGGATTCTAGTAGCAATCCCAAAAATTGAGAGCATATTACAAGGCTCTTAGAATATATTTTAGGGAGGAGTGCTCGATTGTATATAATTTAGTTATGATTATCGGGTGGGAGCCTTGAAAATTAAGGGTGATTTTGGCTCCCCAAATATAAGGAGTCTAGTAGTGATCCCAATAATAAGGAGGCAATGGCGAGGCTCTTATTGGGTATTTTTGGAGGGAAGACTCAATTGAATGTAATTTACTTAAGGTTGACGGGTAGGGGTTCAAGAAAAATATGGAGCCATTTTTGCTCCTTAAATATAGGGAGTCTAGTAGCAATCCCAAAAATAGAAAGAATATTGCGAGGCTTCTAGAGGGTGTTTTAAGGAGGTGTGCTCGATTGTATATAATTTACTTAAGGTTGTCGGGTAGGGGTTCAAAAAAAATATGAAGCGATTTTGGCAACAAAACTATAGAGATTCTAGTAGCAATCCTAAAAATAGGAAAGCATATTGCAAGGCACTTAGAGGGTGTTTTAGAGAGAAGTGCCTAATTTATATATAATTTATTTATAATTTTAGGGTATTTTTGGGGGGCAATGGCGAGGCTCGTAGACGGTGTTTTGGGAGGAATGCTCGATTGTATATAAGCATTCAAAAAAGATATAGAGCGATTTTGGCTCCTTAAATATAGGTAGTCTAGTAGCTATCCCAAAAATAGAGAGCATATTCCGAGTCTCTTAGAGGGTGTTTTAGGGAGGTGTGCTCGATTGTATATAATTCAATTAAGGTTGTCAAGTGGGGGTTCAAAAAAAATATGGAGCTTTTTTGGCTCCCTAAATATAGGGAGTCTAGTAGCAATCCTAAACATAGAGTGTATATTACGAGGCTCTTAGAGGTTATTTTAGTAGGAGTACTCGATTGTATATAATTTACTTAAGGTTGTTGTGTGGGGGTTCAAAAAAAATATGGAGTGGTTTTGGCTCCCTAAATATAGGTAACTCTAGTAGCAATCCCAAAAATAGAGAGCATATTATGATATTATTAGAGGGTGTTTTTGGGAGGAATGCTAGATTGTATATAATTTACTCAAGGTTGTCGGGTGTGGGTTTATAAAAACTATGGAGTAGTTTTGGCTTTCTAAATATAGGGAGTCTAGTAGCAATCCCAAAAATAGAAACCATATTGCAAGACCCTTAGAGAGTGTTTAAACAGTGCTCGATTGTATATAATTTACTTAAAGTTATCGAATGGGGGTTCAAAAGAATATAGAGCGGTTTTGGCTCCCTAAATATAGGGAGTCTAGTAGCAATCCCAAAAATAGAGAAGCATGTTGCGAGACTATTAGATGGTGTTTTAGGGAAGAGTGCTTGATTTATATATAATTTACTTATGATTTTAGGGTATTTTATGAATGTAATAGCGAGGCTCTTAGAGGGTATTTTTGGATGGAATGCTCGATTGTGTATAATTTACTTAAGGTTGTCGGGTGGGGGTTAAAACAAAATATGGAGCAGTTTTGGCTCCCTAAATATAGGGAGTCTAGTAGTAAATCCAAAAATAGAGAGCATATTGCAAGGCTCTTAGAGGGTGTTTTAGGGAGGAGTGCTCGATTATATATAATTTACTTAAGGTTGTCGGGTGGGAGTTGAAAATATATACAGCGGTTTCCGCTCCTTAAATATAGGGAGTCTAGTAACAATTCTAAAAATAGAGAGGTATATTGTGAGGCTCTTAGACAGTATTTTATGGAGGAGTGCTTTATTTATATATCATTTACTTATGATTTTAGGGTATTTTTGGGAGGCAATGGCGAGGCTCTTAGAGGGTGTTTTTGGAAGGAATGCTCGATTGTATATAATTTACATAAGGTTGATGGGTCGGGGTTCAAAAAAAATATGGACCAAATTTGGATCCCTAAATATAGGGAGTCTAGTAGCAATCCCAAAAATAGAGAGCATATTGCTAGTCTTTTAGAGGATGTTTTAGGGAGGACTGCTCGATAGTATATAATTTACTTAAGGTTGTTGGGTGGGCATTTAAAAAAAATATGGATCGGTTTTGGCCACCTAAATATACAGAGTTTAGTATCAAATCCTAAAAATAGAAAGGTATATTGCGAGGCTCTTAAAGGGGGTTTTAGGGAGGAGTGCTCGATTGTATATAATTTACTTAAGGTTGTCGGGTGAGGGTTCAAAAATAATATGGAGCGGTTTTGGCTCCCTAGATATAGAGAATCTAGTAGCAATCCCAAAAATAGAGAGGCATGTTGTCAGGCTATTAGAGGGTATTTTAGGGAGGAGTGCTTGATTTATATTTAATTTTGTTATTATTTCAGGGTGTTTTTTGAAGGTAATTGCCAGGCTCTTAGAGGTTATTTTTGGGAGGAATGCACTATTGTATATAATTTATTAAGGTTTTCTGGTGGGGGTTCAAATAAAATATAGAGCGGTTTTGGCTCCCTAAATATAGGGAGTATAGTAGCAATCCCAAAAAATAGATAGCATATTGTGAGGCTTTTAGAGGTTGTTTTAGGGATGAGTGCTCGATTGTATATAATTTACTTAAGGTTGTTGTGTGGGGGTTAAAAAAAAATAGTGTGGTTTTGGCTCCTTAAATATAGGGAGTCTATTAGCAATCCTGAAAATAGAGAGGCATATTGTGAGGCTCTTAGAGTATGTTTTAGGGAGGAGTGCTTTATTTATATATAATTTACTTATGATTTTAGGGTGTTTTTGGAAGGAATGCTCGATTATATATAATTTACTTAAGGTTGACGGGTTGTAGTTCAAAACAAAATATGGAGAGGTTTTGGCTCCCTAAATATAGGGAGTCTAGTAGCAATCCCAAAAATAGCAAGCATAATGCGAGGCTCTTTGAGGGTGTTTTAGAGAGGGCTGCTTGATTGTATATAATTTACTTAAGGTTATCGGGTGGGCATTTAAAATAAATATGGATCGGTTTTGGCCACCTAAATATAGAGAGTCTAGTAGCAATCCCAAAAATAGAAAGGCATATTGCGAGGCTCTTAAAGAGTATTTTCGGAAAGTGTGCTTGATTTATATATAATTTAGTTAAGATTTTAGGGTATTTTTTAGAGGCAATGGTGAGGCTCTTAGGGTGTGATTTTGGAAGGAATGCTCGATTATATATAATTTACATAAGGTTATCGGATAAGGGTTCACAAAAAATCTGGAGAGGTTTTGGCTCCCTAAATATAAAGAGGCTAGTAGCAATCCCAAAAATAGAGAGCATATTACGAGGCTATTATAGGGTATTTTTGGGAGGAATGCTCGATTGTATATAATATACTTAAAGTTGTCGAGTGGGGGTTCAAAAAAAAAATGGAGTGGTTTTAGTTCCCTAAATATAGGGAGTCTAGTAGTAATCCCAAAAATAGAGAGCATATTATGAGGCTCTTAGGGGGTGTTTTAATAAGTGCTCATTTGTATATAATTTACTTAAGGTTGTCGGGTGGGGGTTCAAAAAAATATAGAGCAGTTTCAGCTCCCAAAATATAGGGAGTCTACTAGAAATCCCAAAAATAGAGAGGCATTTTCCGAGGCTATTAGAGGGTGTTTTAGGAAGGAGTGCCTGATTTATATATAATTTACTTCTAATTTTAGGGTGTTTTTTGGAGGCAATGGCGAGGCTCTTAGAGGGTGTTTTTGGGAGAAATGCTCGATTGTGTATAATTTACTTAAGGTTTTCGGGTGGGGGTTCTAACAAAATATGTGGCGGTTTTGGCTCCCTTAATATAGGGAGTCTAGTATCAATTCCAGAAAATAGAGGGCCAATTGCGAGGCTCTTAGAGGATATTTTCGGGAGAAGTGCTCGATTGTATATAATTACTTAAGGTTGTCCGGTGGGGGTTTAAAAAAAATATTTAGCAGTTTTAGCTCCTTAAATATAGGGAGTCTAGTAGCAATCCCAAAAATAGAAAGGCATATTACAAGTCTCTTAGAGGGTGTTTTAGGGAGGAGTGCTTTCTTTATATATAATTTACTTATTAATTTAGGGTAATTTTGGGAGACAATGGCAAGGCTTTTAGATGGTGTTTTTGGAAGGAATGCTTGATTGTATATAATTTACTTAAGGTTGACAGGTGGGGGTTCAAAAAAAATATCGAGCAATTTTGGCTCCTTTAATATAGTAAGTCTAGTAGGAATCTCTAAAATAGATATCATATTATGAGGCTCTTAGAGGGAGTTTTAGGGAGGAGTGTTCGATTGTATATAATTCACTTAAGGTTGTCAGGTGGGGGTTCTAAAAAATTATGGAGCGGTTTTTGCTGCCAAAATATAGGGAGCCTAGTAGCAAACCCAAAAATAGAGAGCATATTGTGAGGCACTTAGAGGGTATTTTAAGGAGGACTACTCGATTGTATATAATTTACTTAAGTTTATCGGATGGGGGTTCAAAACAAATATTGAATGGTTTTGGATCCCTCAATATAGGGAGTCTAGTAGCAATCCCAAAAATAGAGAGCATATTGCGAGGCTATTAGAGGGTATTTTTGGGAGGAATGCTCGATAGTATATAATTTACTTAAGGTTATCGGGTGGGGGTTCAAAAAAAATATGGAGCATATTTCGAGGCTCTTAGTGTGTGTTTTAGAGAGGAGTGCTCGATTGTATATAATTTAGTTATGATTATCAGGTGGGATCTATAAGAAATTAAGGGAGATTTTGGCTCCATAAATATAAGGAGTCTAGTAGCGATCTAAAAATTAAGGAGGCAATAGCGAGCCTCTTATAGGGTATTTTTGGAGGAATGCTCAATTGAATATAATTTACGTAAGGTTAATGGGTGGGGGTTTAAGAAAAATATGGATCGATTTTGGCACCTTAAATATATGGAGTCCAGTAGTAATCCCAAAAATAGAGAGAATATTACGAAGCTCTTAGAGGGTATTTTAGGGAGGAGTGCTCGATTGTATATAATTTACTTAAGGTTGTCGGGTAGGTGTTAAAAAAAATATAAAGCGATTTTGGCTACCTAAATATAGGGAGTCTAGTAGCAATCCTAAAAATAAAAAAGCATATTGCGAGGCTCTTAGAGGGTGTTTTAGGAAAGAGTGCTTGATTTATATATAATTTATTTATAATTTTAGGGTATTTTTGGGAGGCAATTGTGGGGCTCGTAGACGGTGGTTTTTGGAGGAATGCTCGATTGTATTTAATTTACTTAAAGTTATTGGGTGAGGGTTCAAAAAAAATATGGTGTGGTTTTGGCTCCCTAAATATATGAAGTCTAGTAGCAATCCTAACAATAGAGAGCATATTACGAGACTCTTTGAGGGTGTTTTAGGGAGGTGTGCTCGATTCTATATAATTCAATTAAGGATGTCGGGTGGGGGTTCAAAAAAAATATGAAGCTATTTTGGCTCCCTAAATATAGGGAGTCTAGTAGCAATCCAAAAAATAGAAAGCATATTACAAGGCTCTTAGAGGGTATTTTAGGTTAGAGTGCTCTATTGTATATAATTTACTTAAGGTTGTCTATTAGTAAAAAAAATATGGAGTGGTTTTGGCTCCCTAAATATATGGAGTCTAGTAGCATTCCTAAAAATAGAGAGCATATTATGAGGCTATTAGAGGGTATTTTTAATAGGAATGCTCGATTGTATTTAATTCATTTAAGCTTGTCGGGTGGGGGTTCAAAAAAAATATGAAGCAGTTTTGGCTCCCTAAATATAGGGAGTCTATTAGCAATCCCAAAAATAGAGAGGCATGTTACGAGGCTATTAGAGGGTGTTTTAGGGAGGAGTGCTTGGTTTATATATTATTTACTTATGATTTTAGGGTATTTTATGAAGGTAATGGCGAGGCTTTTAGAGGGTATTTTTTGGAAGAATGCTCGATTGTGTATATTTACTTAAGGTTGTCGGCTGGGGGTTCAAACAAAATATGGAGCAGTTTTGGCTCCCTAAATATCGGGAGTCTAGTAGTAATCCCAAAAAATAGAGAGCATAATGCGAGGCTCTTAGTGGGTGTTTTAGGGAGGTGAGCTCGATTGTATATAATTTAATTAAGGTTGTCTGGTGGGGGTTAAAATAAATATAGAGCGGTTTTAGCTCCTTAAATATAGGGAGTCTAGTAAAAATCCCAAAAATAGAGAGGCATATTGTGAGGTTCTTAGAGGGTGTTTTATGGAGGAGTGCTTTATTTATATATTATTTTTTTATGATTTTAGGGTATTTATGAAAGGCAATGGCGAGGCTCTTAGAGGGTGTTTTTGGGAGGAATGCTCGATTATATATAATTTATTTAAGGTTGACGGGTGGGGGTTCAAAAAAAATATGGTGCGATTTTGGCTCGCTAAATATAGGGAGTCTAGTAGAAATCCCAAAAATAAAGAGCATATTGTGAGGCTTTTAGTAGGTGTTTTTGGGAGGACTGCTCAATTGTATTAATTTACTTATGGTAGTCGGGTGGGCATTCAAAAAAAATATGGATCGGTTTTGGTAACCTAAATATCGGAAGTCTAGTAGCAATTCCAAAAATAGAAAGAGCATATTACGAGGCTCTAAAAGGATGTTTTAGGGAGGAGTGCTCGATTGTATATAATTTACTTAAGATTGTCGGGTGGCGATTCAAAAATAATATGGAGTAATTTTGGATCCTAAATTTAGAAAGTCTAGTAGCAATCCCAAAAATACAGAGCATATTGCGAGGCTATTAGAAGGTCATTTTGAAAGGAATGCTCGATTGTATATAATTTACTTAAGGTTGTTGGGTTAGGGTTTTAAAAAAATATGGAGTGGTTTTGGCTACCTAAATATTGGGAGTCTAGTAGCAATCCCAAAAATAGAGAGCATATTGCGAGGCTCTTAGAGTGTGTTTTAAGGAGTGCTCGATTGTATATAATTTACTTAAGGTTGTCGGGTGGGGGTTCAAAAAAAATATGGAGCGATTTTGGCTTTCTAAATATTGGGAATCTAGTAGCAATCCCAAAAATAGAGAGGGATATTGCGAGGCTATTAGAGGGTGTTTTAGGGAGGAGTGCTTGATTTATATTTAATTTACTTATGATTTTAGGGTGTTTTTTGAAAGTAATGGCGAGGCTCTTAAAAGATATTTTTGGGAGAAATGCTCGATTATGTATAATTTACTTAAGGTTATCTTGTAGGGGTTCAAACAAAATATGGAGCGATTTTGGCTCCCTAAATATAGGGAGTCTAGTAGTAATCCTAAAAAATAAAGAGCATATTGTGACATTCTTAGAGTGTGATTTAGGGAGGAGTGCTCGATTGTATATAATTTACTTAATGTTGTTGGGTGGGGCTTAAAAAACATATGAAGCTGTTTTGGCTCCTTGAATATAGGGAGTCTAGTAGCAATCCCAAAAATAGAGAGACATATTGTAAGGCTCTTATAGGGTGTTTTAGGGAGGAGTGCTTTATTTATTTATAATTTACTTATGATTTTAGGATGTTTTTGGAAAGCAAAAGCGAGTATCTTAGAGGGTGTTTTTGGGATGAATGCTTAATTGTATATAATTTACTTAAGGTTGACGGGTGGGGGTTCAAAAAAAATATGGATCGGTTTTGGCTCCCTAAATATAGGGAGTCTAGCAGCAATCCCAAAAATAGGGAGCATATTACGAGGCTCTTAGAGGGTGTTTTAGCGAGGACTGCTAGATTGTATATAATTTACTTAAGGTTGTTAGGTGGGCGTTTAAAATAAATATAGATCGGTTTTGGCCACCTAAATATAGGAAGCCTAGTAGCAATCCCAAAAATAGAAAGGCATATTGCGAGGCTCTTAGGGGGTGTTTTAGGGAGGAGTGTTTGATTTATATATAATTTACTTATGATTTTGAGGTATTTTTGGGAGGCAATGGTTGTCTCTTAAAGAGTGTTTTTTGAAGGAATTATCGATTATATATAATTTACTTAAGGTTATTGGTTGGGGGGTCAAAAAAAATATGGAGCGGTTTTCGCTCCCGAAATATAGTAAGTCTAGTAGCAATCCATAAAATAAAGAGCATATTATGATGATCTTAGAGGGTGTTTTAGGAAGGAGTGCTTGATTGTATATAATTCACTTAAGGATGTCGGGTAGGGTTTCAAAAAAAATATGAAGCGATTTTGGCTCCCTAAATATAGGGAGTCTAGTAGCAATCCCAAAAATAGAGAGTCATATTGCGAGTCTCTTAAAGGGTGTTTTAGGGAGGAGTGCTTGATTTATATATAATTTACTTATAAATTTTGGGTATTTTTAGGAGGCAATGGAGAGTCTTTTAGAGGGTATTTTTGGGAAGAATGCTTAATTATATATAATTTACTTAAGGTTGTCGGGTGAAGGTTCAAAAAAAATATAGAGCGATTTTGGCTCCCTAAATATAGGGAGTCTAGAAGCAATTCCAAAAATAAAGAGCATATTACGAGGCTCATAGAGTGTGTTTTAGGGAGGAGTGCTCAATTGTATATAATTTTGTTATGATTATCGGGTGGAAGTATTAAGAAATTCGGAACGATTTTGGCTCCCTAAATATAAGGAGTCTAGTAGCGATCCTAAAAAGAAGAAGGCAATGGCAAGGCTCTTATAGGGAGTTTTTGGGAGAAATGCTCGATTGTATATAATTTACTTAAGATTAACGAGTGGGGGTACAAGAAAAATATGGAGAGATTTTGGCTCCTTAAATATAGGAAGTCTAGTAGTAATCCCAAAAATAGAGAGAATATTGCGAGGCTCTTAAAGGGTGTTTTAGGGAGGAGTTCTCGATTGTACATAATTTAATTAAGGTTGTCGAGTTAGGGTTCAGCAAAAATATAGAGCGGCTTTGATTTCCTAAATAGAGGGAGTCTAGTAGCATTCCCAAAAATAGAAAGGCACATTGTGAGGCTATTAGAGGGTATTTTTTGGAGGGGTGCTTGATTTATATATAATTTATTTATGATTTTAGGTTATTTTTGGGAAGCAATGGTGAGGCTCTTAGAGTACGTTTTTGGGAGGAATGCTCGATTGTATCTATTTACTTAAGGTTATCAGTTGGGGGTTCAAAATAAATATGAAGCAGTTTTGGCTCCCAAAATATAGGAAATCTAGTAGCAATCCTAAAAATAAAGAGAATATTACAAGGCACTTAGAGGGTGTTTTAGGGAGGAGTGCTCGTTTGTATATAATTCACTTAAGGTTATCGGGTGGGAATTCAAAAAAAATATGGAATGGTGTTGGCCTGCTAAATATAGGGAATCTAGAACCAATCCCAAAAATAAAGAGCATATTGTGAGGCTCTTAGAGGGTATTTTAGAAAGGAGTGCTTGATTGTATATAATTTACTTAAGGTTGTCGGATTAGGGTTTAAAAAAAATATGGAGCGGTTTTGGTTCCCTAAATAGAGAGGTATATTACGAGGCTATTAGAGGGTGTTTTAGGGAGGAGTGCTTGATTTATATATAATTTACTTATGATTTTAGGGTATTTTTGGGAGGCAATAGCGAGACTCTTAGAGGGTGTTTTTTAGAGAAATACTCGATTGTATATAATTTTCTTAAGTTTGTCGTACGGGGGTTCAAACAAAATATGGAGCAGTTTTAACGCTCTATATATAGAAAGTCTAATAGTAATCCCAAGAAATAGAGAGTATATTGCGAGGCTTTTAGAGGGTGTTTTAGGGAGGAGTACTCGATTATATATAATTTACTTAAGGTTGTCAGGTGGGGTTTCAAAAAAAATATGGAGCAGTTTTGGCTCCTTAAATATAAGAAGTCTAGTAGCAATCCCAAAAATAGAGAGGCATATTGCGAGGCTCTTAGAGGGTATTTTAAGGAGGAGTGCTTGATTTATATATAATTTACTTATAATTTTAGGATATTTTTGGGAGGCTATGATAAGTCTATTTGAGGGTATTTTTTAGAGGAATGCATGATTATATATAATTTATTTAAGGTTATCGGCTGGGGGTTCAAAAAAAATATAGAGCGATTTGGGCTCCCTAAATATAAAGAGCCTAGTAGCAATCCCAAAAATAGAGAGCATATTGTGAGGCTCTTATAAAGTATTTTAGGAATGAGTACTCGATTGTATATAATTTAGTTATGATTATAGGGTGGGAGCCTTGAGAAATTAGGAGCGGTTTTGGCTCCCAAAATATAGGGAGTCTAGTAGTGATCCGAAAAAAAAAGAGGCAATAGCGAGGTTCATATAGGGTATTTTTGGGAGGAATGCTCGATTTTATATAATTTGATTAAGGTTGATGGGTGGGGGTTCAAAAATAATATGGACCGGTTTTGCCTCCCTAAATATAGGGAGTCTAGTAGCAATCCTAAAAATAGAGAGCATATTGCGAGGTTCTTAGAGGGTGTTTTAGGGAGGAGTGCTCGATTGTATATAATTTACTTTTGGTTGTCATGTAGGAGTTAAGAAAACATATAGAGCGATTTTGGCTACCTAATATAGGGAGTCTAGTAGCAATCCCAAAAATAGAAAGACATATTGCGAGGCTCTTAGAGGGTGTTTTAGGGAGGAGTGCTTAATTTATATATAATTTACTTATAATTTTAGGGTGTTTTTGGGAGGTAATATTGAGGCTCTTAGAGGGTGTTTTTGGGAGGAATGCTCGATTGTATATAATTTACTTAAGGTTATCAGGTGCGGATTCAAAAAAAATTGAAGCAGTTTTGGCTCCTTAAATATAGGGAGTCTAGTAGCAATCCCAAAAATAGAAAGCATATTGTGAGGCCTTTAGAGGTTGTTTTAGGGAGATATGCTCAATTGTATATAATTCACTTAAGGTTGTCCGGTGGGGGTTCAAAAAAAATATTGATCGGTTTTGCCTCCCTAAATATAGAGATTCTAGTAGCAATCCCAAAAATAGATAGCATATTGCGAGGCTATTAAATGGTGTTTTTGGAAGGAATGCACGATTATATAAAATTTACTTAAGGTTGTCGGGTTGGGGTTCAAAAAAAATATGAAGCGATTTTGGCTCCCTAAATATAGGGAGTCTAAAAGCAATCCCAAAAATAGAGACCATATTACGAGGCTCTTAGAGGGTGTTTTAGGGAGGACTGCTCGATTGTATATAATTTACTTAAGGTTGTACGGTATGGTTTCAAAAAAAATATAGAGCGATTTTGGCTCCCTAAATATAGGGAGTCTAGTAGTAATCCAAAAAAGAGAGAAGTATATTGCGAGACTCTTATAGGGTATTTTAGGGAGGAGTGCTTGATATATATATATATATAATTTACTTATGATTTTAGGGTGTTTTTTGGAGGTAATAGCGAGGTTCTTAGAGGATATTTTTTGGAGAAATACTCGATTATATATAATTTACTTTAGATTGTGGGGTAAGGGTTCAAACAATATATGGACCGGTTTTGGCTATCTAAATATAGGGAGTCTAGTAGCAATCCCAAAAAAATAAAGTGCATATTACGAGGTTCTGTGAGGGTGTTTTAGGGAGGAGTGCTCGATTTTATATAATTTACTTAAGGTTGTTAGGTGGTGGTTTAAAAAAAATATGTAGCGGTTTTGGCTCCTTAAATATAGGGAGTCTAGTAGCAATCCTAAAAATAGAGAGGCATATTGTGAGGCTCTTAGAGGGTGTTTTAAGGAGAAGTGCTTGATTTATATATAATTTACTTATGATTTTTGGGTGCTTTTGGGAGGCAATAGAGAGGCCCTTAGAGGGTGTTTTTGGGAGGAATGCTCGATTGTATATAATTTACTTAAGGTTGACGGGTGGGGGTTCAAAAAAAATATGGAGTGGTTTTGGCTCCCAAAATACAGGGAGTCTAGTATCAATACCAAAAATAGAGAGCATATTGTGAGACTCTTAGAGGGTGTTTTAGGAAGGAATGCTCGATTGTATATAATTTATATAGGGTTGTCGGGTGGGCATTCAAAAAAAATAAGGAGCGGTTTTGGCTACCTAAATATAGGGAGTCAAGTAGTAATCCCAAAAATAGAAAGGAATATTATGAGGCCCTTATAGGGTGTTTTAGAGAGGAGTGCTTGATTTAAATATAATTTGCTTATGATTTTAGGGTATTTTTGGGAGGCAATGGCGTGTCTCTTAGAGGGTGTTTTTGGGATGAATGCTCGATTGTAAATAATTTACTTAAGGTTATCGGGTGGGGGTTCAAAAAAAATATGAAGCGGTTTTGGCTCCCTAAATATAAGGAGTCTAGTTACAATCCCAAAAAAAAAAAAACATATTGCGACTCTCTTAGAGGGTGATTTAGGAAGGAGTGCTTGATTATATATAATTCACTTAAGGTTGTTTGGTGGGGGTTCAAAAAAAATATATAGTGATTTTGGGTCCCTAAATATAGGAAGTCTAGTAGCAATCTAAAAAATATAAAGCATATTGTGAGGCTCTTAGATTGTATTTTAGAAAAGAGTGCTCGATTATATATAATTTACTTAAGGTTGTCGGGTGGGGGTTTAAAAAAAATATATAGCGGTTTTGGCTCCCTAAATATATGAAGTCTTGTAGCAATCTCAAAAATAGAGAGCATATTGCGAGGCTATTAGAGGGTGTTTTTGAGAGAATGCTCAATTGTTTATAATTTACTTAAGGTTGTCAGGTGGGGGTTGAAAAAAAATATGGAGTAGTTTTAGCTCCCTAAATATAAAGAGACTAGTAGCAATCTCAAAAATAGAAAGTCATATTGCGCGGCTCTTTGAGGATATTTTAGGGAGGAGTGCTTCATGAATATATAATTTACTTCTAATTTTTGGGTGTTTTTGTGGGGCAATGGCGAGGCTTTTAGAGGTTGTTTTTTAGAGGAATGCTCGATTATATATAATTTACTTAAGTTTATCGGGCGGGGGTTTTAAAAAAATATGGAGCAGTTTTGGCTCCTAAAATATAGGGAGTCTAGTAGTAATCCCAAAAATAGATAGCATATTGCGAGGCTCTTAGAGGGTGTTTTAGGTAGGATTGCTCGATTGTATATATTTTACTTAAGGTTGTTGAGTGGGTGCTCAAAAAAAATATGGATCGGTTTTGGCCACCTAAATATAGGGAGTCTAGTGGCAATCCTAAAATTAGAATGGCATATTGCGAGGCTCTTATAGGGTATTTTAGGAAGGAGTACTTGACTGTATATAATTTACTTAATGTTGTCGAGTCGGGGTTCAAAAATAATATAGAGCAGTTTTGGATCCCTAAATAAAAGGAGTCTAGTAGCAATCCCAAAAATAGAGAGCATATTATGAGACTATTAGAGGTTGTTTTTGGGAGGAATGCACGATTGTATATAATTTACTTAAGGTTATCGGGTGGGGGTTCAAAAAAAATATGAAGCGGTTTTGGTTCTCAAAATATAGAAACTCTAGTTGCAATCCCAAAAATAGAGAGGTATATTGCGAGGCTCTTAGAGAGTGTTTTAGAAAGAAGTACTTGATTTATATATAATTTACTTATGATTTTAGGGAATTTTTAGGAGGCAATGGTGAGGCTTTTAGAGGGTGTTTTTGGATGGAATGTTCGATTGTATATAATTTACTTAAGGTTGTCGGGTAAGGGTTCAAAAAAAGATGGAGCAATTTTGACTCCCTAAATATAGAGAATTTAGTAGTAATCCCAAAAATAAAGAGCAAATTGTGAGGATCTTAGAGTATATTTTAGGGAGGAGTGCTCGATTGTATATAATTTAGTTTTTATTATCAGGTAGGAGCCTTGAGAAATTGGGAGCGATTTTGGCTCCCCTAATATAGGGAGTCTAGTAGCGATCCCAAAAATGAGGAGGCAATGGCGAGGATCTTATAGGGTGTTTTTGGGAGGAATGCTCGTTTGTATGTTATTTACTTAAAGTTGATAGCTGGGGGTTCAAAAAAAATATTGAGCGATTTTGGCTCCTTAAATATAGAGAGTCTAGTAGCAATCCTAAAAATAGAGAGAATATTGCGAGGCTCTTAGAGGGTGTTTTAGAGATGAGTACTCGATTATATATAATTTACTTAAGGTTCTTGGGTGGGCATTTAAAAAAATATAGAGCGGTTTTGGCTACCTAAATATAGGGAGTCTAGTATCAATCCCAAAAATAGAAAGGCATATTACAAGGCTCTTAGAGGGTGTTTTAGGGAGGAGTGCTTTATTTATATATAATTTATTTTTGATTTAAGGGTATTTTTGGGAGGCAATGGCGAGGCTCTTAGAGGGTATTTTTGGGAGGAATGCTCGATTGTATATAATTTACTTAAGATTGTCAGGTGGGGGTTCAAAAAAAATATGGAGCAGTTTTGGCTCCCTAAATATAGGGAGTCTAGTAGCAATCCCAAAAATAGAGAGCATATTACGAGGCTATTAGATGGTGTTTTTGGGAGGAATGCTCGATTGTAGATAATTTACTTGAGGTTCTTCGGGTAGGGGTTCAAAAAAAATTTTGAGTGGTTTTGGCTCCCTAAATATAGGGAGTCTAGTAGCAATCCTAAAAATAGAGAGCATATTGTGAGGCTTTTAAAGGGTGTTTTAGGGAGTGCTCGATTATATATAATTTACTTAAGGTTGTCGGGTCGGGGTTTAAAAAAAATATAGAGCAATTTTAGCTCCCTAAATATCGGGAGTCTAGTAGCAATCCCAAAAATAGAGAGGCATATTGCAAGGTTCTTGGCGGATGTTTTAGGGAGGAGTGCTTGATTTATATAGGTTGGCACATATCGAGCCTATTTATAGGGTATTTTGCGAAAGAGTGCTTAATTTTTATATAATTTACTTTTGATTATCTGATGGGGGGTCCTAAGAAAGTAGGGAAGTACATGATAAGACTCTTGGAGGGTGTTTATGGAATGAGTGCTCGATTTGTATATAATTTATTTATGATTATCGGGTGTGAGCTTTGAAAAATTAGGAGCAATTTTGGCTTCCCAAATATAGGGAGTCTAGTAGCGATCCCAAAAATCAAGAGACAATGCCGAGGCTCTTAGAAGGTGTTTTTTGGATGAATGATCGATTGTATATAATTTACGTAAGGTTATTGAGTGGAGGTTCAAAAATAATATGGAGCGATTTTGGCTCCCAAAATATAGGGAGTCTATTAGCAATCCCAAAAATAGAGAGGTCTAATGCGAGGCTCTTAGAGGGTATTTTAGGGAAGAGTACTCTATTGTATATAATTTATTTAAGGTTGTCGGGTGGGAGTTCAAAAAAATATGAAGCGGTTTTAGCTCCTTAAATATAGGGAGTCTAGTAGCAATCCCAAAAATATAGAGGTATATTATGAGGCTCTTAGAGGGTATTTTAGGGAGGAGTACTTGATTTATTTATAATTTACTTATAATTTTAGGGTATTTTTGGGAGGCAATGGTGAGGTTCTTAGAGGTTATTTTTGGGAGGAATGCTCGATTGTATATAATTTACTTAAGGTTATCGAATGGGTTCAAAAAATATATGGAAGTGATTTTAGGTAGCGATTTTGGCTCCTCAAATATAGGAAAGTACTTAGTGAGGATCCTGATAGGTATTTTGAGGAGGAGTGCATAATTTGTATATAATTTACTTATACTTATCAGGTAGGAGTCCTAAGAAATTAGAAAGCAATTTTATCTCCCCAAATATTAGGAGTTTGGTAGAAATCCCAAAATAGGGAGGCATATGATGAGGCATTTGAAGGGTGATTAGGAGAGGAGTGCCCAATTTATATATAATTTATTTTAGATTGTACAGTGGGGGTCTTGAGAAAATAGGGAGCGGTTTTGGTACCCCAATTGTAGAAAGTCTGGTAGCGATCTTAAAAATAGAAAAGTACATTGCAAGTCCCTTGGAGGATGTTTCGGGAAGGATATTTGATTTGTGTATAATTTACTTATGATTGACGAGTAAGGATCCTAAGAAAATAGGGAACCATTTTGACACTCAAAATATAGGGAGCCTGGTAGCTATCCTAAAAATATGGAGGCACATTACTAGGCTTGGAAAGTGTTTTAGGGATAACTGCTCGATTTGTAAATTATTTTACTTACGATTGTTGGGTGGGGGTCCTAAAAAAAAGTTTGATTTTGGCTACCCAAATTTAAGAAGTCTGGTAATAATCCCAAAAGTAGGAAGACACATGGTGAGGATCTTAAAGGTTATTTTGGAAAAGAGTACTCTATTTGTTTATAATTTACTTATGGTTATCATGTGAGTGTCCTTAATAAAAAAAGGGAATTTGGTTTCCCAAATAAAAAGAGTCTGGCAGTGATATTAAAATAGGTTAACACATTTCGAGCCTCTTTATAGAGTATTTTAAGGAGTAGTACTCGATTTGTATATAATTAAAATTTGATTATATGATTAGGGGTCCTAAGAAAGTAAGGAAGCATAAGACAAGACTCTTGGAGGGTGTTTATGGAAGGAGTGCTCAATTTTTATATAATTTAGTTATGATTATCGGGTGGGAGCCTTGAGAAATTGGGATTGATTTTTGCTCCCCAAATATCGGGAGTCTAGTAGCGATCCCAAAAATAAGGAGGCAATGGTGCGGCTCTTACAGGGTATTTTTAGGAGAAATACTTGATTGTATATAATTTACTTAAGGTTGACGGGTGGGGGTTCAAAACAAATCTAGAGATCTTTTGGCTCCCTAAATATAGGGAGTCTAGTAGCAATCCAAAAAATAAAGAGCATATTGCGAGGCTCTCAGAGGGTGTTTTAGGAAGGAGTGCTTGATATATATATATATATATATATATATATATATATATATATATATATATATATATATATATATATATATATATATATATATATATATATATATATATATAATTTACTTATAATTTTAGGGTGTTTTTGGGAGGCCATGGCAAGGCTCTTAAAGGGAGTTTTTGGAAGGAATGCTTGATTGTATATAATTTACTTAAGGTTATCGGGTGGGGGTTCAAAAAAAATATGGAGTGATTTTGGCTCCCTAAATATAGGGAGTCTAGTAGCAATCCCAAAAATAAAGAGCATATTGCGAGGCTCTTAGAGGGTGTTTTATGGAGGAGTTCTTGATTGTATATAATTTACTTAAGGTTGTCAGGTGGGGGTTCAAAAAAATTATGAAGCGGTTTTGGCACCCTAAATATAAGGATTATAGTAGTAATCCCAAAAATAGAGAGGCATATTGCGAGGCTCTTAGAGGGTGTTTTAGGAATGAGTGCTTGATTTATATATAATTTACTTATGATTTTAGGGTGTTTTTGGAAGGCAATGGCCAGTCTTTTAGAGGGTGTTTTTTGAAGGAATGCACGATTGTATATAATTTACTTAAGGTTATCAGGTGAGAGTTCAAAAAAAATATGGAGCGATTTTGGCTCCCTAAATATAAGGAGTCTAGTAGCAATCCCAAAAAAAGAGAGCATATTACGAGGCTCTTAGAGGGTGTTTTAGGGAGGAGTGCTCAATTGTATATAATTTCCTTAAGGTTATCCGGTATGGGTTCAAAAAAATTATGGAGTGATTTTAGCTCCCAAAATATATAGAGTCTAGCAGCAATCTCAAAAATAGAGAGGCATATTGAGAGGCTCTTAAAGAATGTTTTAGATAGGTGTGCTTTATTTATATATAATTTACTTATGATTTTATAGTGTTTTTAAGAGGCAAAAGCGAGACTCTTAGAGGGTGTTTTTGCGAGAAATACTCAATTGTATATAATTTACTTAAGGTTATCGGGTAGGGGTTCAAAACAAATATGGAGCAGTTTTGGCACCCTAAATATAGGGAGTCTAGTAGATATCTAAAAAAAGATAGCATATTCTGAGGCCCTTAGAGGGTGTTTTAAAGAGGAGTGCTCGATTGTATATAATTTACCTAAGGTTGTTGGGTGGGGGTTCAAAAAAAATATGAAGCGGTTTTGGCTCCCTATATATTGGGAGTCTAGTAGCAATCTAAAAAATAGAGAGACATATTACGAGGCTCTCAGAGGGTGTTTTAAAGAGGAGTGGTTGATTTATATATAAATTACTTATAATTTTTGGGAATTTTTGGGAGGCAATGGCGAGGCACTTAGAGGGTATTTTTGAGAGGAATGCTCGATTCTATATAATTTACTAATGGTTATCGGGTGGGGGTTCAAAAAAGATATGGAGAGGTTTTGGCTCCCAAAATATAGGGAATCCAGTAACAATCCCAAAAATAGATAGCATATTACGAGGCTCTTAGAGGGTGTTTTAGAAAGGAGTACTCGATTGTATATAATTTACTTAAGGTTATAGGGTGGGGATTCAAAAAAAATATAGAGCGGTTTTGGCTCCCTAAATATAGGGAGTCTAGTAGCAATCCCAAAAATAGAGAGGCATATTACAAGGCTCTTTGAGGGTGTTTTAGGGATGAGTGCTTGATTTATATATAATTTACTTATAATTTTAGGGTGTTTTTGGGAGGCAATGGCGAGGCTCTTAGAGGGTTTTTTTGGGAGAAATGCTCGATTGTATATAATTTACTTATGGTTGTCAGGTGGGGGTTCAAAAAAAATATAAAGCGATTTTGGTTCTGTAAATATAGGGAATCTTGTAGCAATCCCAAAAATAGAGAGCATATACGAGGCTCTTAGAGGGTGTTTTAGGGAGGAGTGCTCGATTGTATATAATTTACTTAAGGTTGTTAGGTGGGGGTTCAAAAAATATATAGAGCGGTTTTGGCTCACTAAATATATAGAGTCTAGTAGCAATCCAAAAAATAGATAGGCATATTGCGAGGCTCTTAGAGAGTGTTTTAGGGATGAGTGCATGATTTATATATAATTTACATATGATTTTAAGGTATTTTTGGGAGGCAATGTTTTTTGGAGAAATGCTTGATTATATGTAATTTTCATAAGGTTGTCGGGTGGGTATTCAAAAAAAATATGGAGACGTTTTGGCTCTCTTAATATAAGGAGTCTAGTAGCAATCCCAAAAAAAGAAAACATATTACGAGGCTCTTAGATGGTATTTTAGGGCGGAGTGCTCGATTGTACATAATTTACTTAAGGTTGTCGGATGAGGGTTCAAAAAAAATATGGAGTAGTTTTGGCTCCCTAAATATAGGGAGTCTAGTAGCATTCCCAAAAATGGAGAGGCATATTGTGATTCTTATAGAAGGTGTTTTATGGAGGAGTGTTTGAATTTTATATATAATTTACTTATAATTTTAACGTGTTTTTGGGACGCAATGGAGAGACTCTTAGTGGATATTTTTTGGAGGAATGCTTGATTGTATATAATTTAATTAAGGTTATTGGGGTAGGGGTTTAAAATAAATATGGAACGGTTTTGGCTCCCTAAATATAGGGAATCTAGTAGCAATCCCAAAAATAAAGAGCATATTGTGAGGCTCTTATAAGTTTTTTTAAGGAGGAGCGCTCGATTGTATATAATTTACTTAAGGTCGTCATGTGGGGGGTCAAAAAAAATATGGAGCGGTTTTGGCTCCCTAAATATAGGGAGTCTAGTAGCAATTCCAAAAATAGAGAAGCATATTATGAAGCTCTAAGAGGGTATTTTAGGGAGTAGTACTTGATTTATATATAATTTATTTATGATTTTATGGTGTTTTTGGGAGGCAATGGCAAGGCTCTTAGAGGGTGTTTTAGGGAGGAATGCTCGATTTTATATAATTTACGTAAGGTTATCGGGTGGGGTTTCAAAATAAAAATAGAGCAGTTTTAGATCCCTAAATATAGGGAGTCTAATAGCAATCTTAAAAATAGAGAGCATATTGTGATGCTCTTAAAAGGTGTTTTAAGGTGGAGTGTTCGATTGTATATAATTTACTTATGGTTAGCAGATGGGGATTCAAAAAAAATATGGAGTGGTTTTGGCTTCTTAAATGTATGGAGTTTAGTAGTAATCCCAAAAATTACAAGGCATATTGCGAGATTCTTAGAGAGTGTTATAGAGAGAAGTGCTTGATTTATATAGAATTTACTTATGATTTTAGGGTATTTTTGGGAGGCAATGGCGAGGCTCTTAGAGGGTATTTTTGGGAGAAATTCATAATTGTATATAATTTATGTACGGTTGTCTAGTGGGGGTTCAAAAAAAATATAGAGCGGTTTTGGCTCCCTAAATATAGGGAGCGTAATAACAATCCCAAAAATAGAGAGCATATTGCGAGGCTCTTAGAGGGTATTTTAGCAAGGAGTGCTCGATTGTATATAATTTACATAAGTTTGTCGGGTGGGGGTTCAAACAAAAATATAGAGCGGGTTTTGGCTCCCTAAATATAAAGAGTCAGTACCAATCCCAAAAATAGAGATGCATATTGCGAGGCTCATAGAGGGTGTTTTAGAGAGGAGTGCTAGATTTATATATAATTTACTTATGATTTTAGGGTGTTCTTGGGAGGCAATGGCGAGGCTCTTAGAGGGTGTTTTTGGGAGGAATTTTTGATTGTATATAATTTCTTAAGGTTGTCGAGTGCAGGTTCAAAAAAAATATAGAGCAGTTTTGGCTTCCTAAATATAGGGAGACTAGTAGCAATCCCAAAAATAAAGAGCATATTGCAAGGCTCTTATAGGGTATTTTAGGAAGGAGTGCTCGCTTATATATAATTTACTTAAGGTTGTCGGGTAGGGGTTCAAAAAAAATATGAAGCTGTTTTGGCTCCTTAAATATATGGAGTCTAGTAGCAATCCCAAAAATAGTGAGATATATTGCGAGGCTTTTAGAGGGTGTTTTAGAAAGGAGTACTTGATTTATATATAATTTACTTATAATTTAGAGAGGGTGTTTTTGGGAGGAATGCTCGATTGTATATAATTTTCTTAAGATTGTCGGGTGCAGGTTCAAAAAAAATATAGATCAGTTTTAGCTTCCTAAATATAGGGAGACTAGTAGCAATCCCAAAAATAAAGATCATATTGCGAGGCTCTTATAGGGTATTTTAGGGAGGAGTGCTCGATTGTATATAATTTACTTAAGGTTGTCGGGTAGGGGTTCAAAAAAAATATAAAGTTGTTTTGGCTACTTAAATATATAGAGTCTAGTAGCAATCCCAAAAATAGTGAGACATATTGTGAGGCTCTTAGATAGTGTTTTAGAGAGAAGTACTTGATTTATATATAATTTACTTATAATTTTAGGGTATTTTTGGGAGGCAATGATGAGGCTCTTAGAGGGTATTTTTGGGATAAATGCTCGATTGTATATAATTTATTTAAGGTTATCGGATAGGGGTTCAAAAAAAATATGAAAGCAATTTTATGGAGCAAAGTTTCCTACCCAAATATATGTAATCATTTAGAGAGGATCCTGGTGGGTGTTTTGCGGAGGAGTGCATATTTTGTATATAATTTACTTGTACTTATCGGATGGGGGTCCTGAGAAATATGGTTTGGATCTTGAAATATGGAGACACGTGGTTTGGATCTTGAAGGCTATTTTGGGAAGGAGTGCTCAATTTGTATATAATTTACTTTTAGTTGTCGTGTAAGTATCCTAAAAAATAGGAAGTAATTTTGGTTCCCCAAATATACGTATTCTAGTAGCAATATTAAAATTGGTTGGCACATATTGAGTCTCTTTGTAAGGTATTTTGAGGAGGAGTGTTTGATTTGTATATAATTTATTTTTGATTATCGGGTGGGGGGTCCTAAGAAAGTAGGGAAGCACATTAAGTAACTCTTGGAGGGTGTTTATGAAAGGAGTGCTCGATTTGTATATAATTTAGTTATGATTATCGGATTAGAGCCTTGAGAAATTAGGAGCGATTTTGGCTTCCCAAATATAGGGAGTCTAGTAGTGATCCCAAAAATTAGGAGATAATGGCGAGGCTCTTTGAGGGTGTTTTTAGGAGGAATGCTTGATTGTATATAATTTACTTAAGGTTATCGGGGATGGTTCAAAAAAACTATAGATCTGTATTGGCTCTCTAAATATAGGGAGTCTAGTAGCAATCCCAAAACTAGAGAGCATATTGTGAGGCTCTTAAAGGGTATTTTAGGGAGGAGTATTGATTGTATATAATTTACTTAAGGTTGTCGGGTGGGGGTTTAAAAAAATATAGAGCGGTTTTAGCTCCCTAAATATAGGGAGTCTAGTAGCAATCCAAAAAATAGAGAGACATATTGTGAGGCTCTTAGAGGGTGTTTTAGGAAGGAGTGCTTAATTTTTATATAATTTATTTATGATTTTAGGATGTTTTTGGGAGGCAATGGCGAAGCTTTTAGAAGGTGTTTTTGGGAGAAATGCTCAATTGTATATAATTTACTTAAGTTTTTCGGGTGGTCGTTCAAAAAAATATGGAGCAATTTTGGCTCCCTAAATATAGAGAGTCTAGTTGCAATCCCAAAAATAGAGAGCATATTGTAAGGCTTGTAAAGGGTGTTTTAGGGAGGAGTGCTCGATTGTATATAATTTACTTAAGGTTATCGGGTGGGGGTTCAAAAAATGTATAGAGCAGTTTTGACTCCCTAAATATAGGAAGTCTAGTAGTAATAGCAAAAATAAAGATGCTATTGCGAGGCTCTAAGAGGCTATTTTAGGGAGGAGTGCTTGATTTATATATAATTTACATATAATTTTAGGGTATTTATGGAAGGTAATGGCGAGACTATTAGAGGGTGTTTTTGGGAGGAATGCTTAATTGCATATAATTTATTTAAGAATATCGGGTGGGGGTTCAAAAAAAATATGAAAGCTGTATTAGGGAGCAATTTTGGCTCCCCAAATATAGGGAAGCACTTAATGAGGATCATGGTAGGTGTTTTGGGAAAGAGTGCATATTTTTTATATAATTTACTTTTACTTATCGGGTGATGATCCTGAGAAATTAGGGAGCGATTTTGGCACCCCAAATATAAGGAGTTTAGTAGATATCCTAAAATAGGGGGGCAAATAATCTTGCTTTTAAAGGGTGTTTAGGAGAGAAGTACTCGATTTATATATAATTTATTTTAGGTTATCACGTGGGGGTCCTAAGAAAATAGGGAGCGATTTTGGCCCCCCAATTGTAAAAAGTCTGGTAGCGATCTTAAAAATAAGAAAGCATATTGTAAGTCCCTAGGAGAATATTTTGGGGAAAATATTTAATTTATGTATAATCTACTTATGATTGACAAGTAGGGATCCTAAGAAAATAGGGAACCAATATAGCACTCCAAATATAGGGAGTCTGGTAGTGATCTTAAAAATATAGAGGCACATTACAAGGCTCTTGGAGGGTATTTTAGGGATGACTGCTCGATTTGTAAATTATTTTACTTACGATTATTGGGTGGGGGTTCTAAAAAAATAGAGATTGATTTTTGCTACCCAAATGTAAAGAGTCTGGTAACGATCTTAAAAGTATGGAGAGACGTGGTAAGGATCTTGAAGGTTATTTTGGAAAAGAATGCTTGATTTGTATATAATTAACTTATAGTTGTCATGTGAGTGTCCTAAAAAATAGGAAGCGATTATGATTCCCCAAATAAGGAGTTTGGTAGTGATATTAAAATAGGTTGGTACATTTTGAGTCTTTTTGTAGTGTATTTTAAGAAAGAGTGCTTGATTTGTATATAATTTAGTTATGATTATCGAGTGGGAGCCTTGAGAAATTGGGAGCGATTTTGGCTCCCCAAATATAGGGGGTCTAATAGTGATCCCAAAAATAAGGAGACAATGGCGAGACTCTTAGAGGGTGTTTTTGGAAGGAATGCTCGATTGTATATAATTTACTTAAGGTTGCGGGTGGGGGTTTAAAAAAAAATATAGAGTGATTTTGGCTCCCTAAATATAGGGAGTCTAGTAGCAATCCCAAAAATAGAGAGCATATTGCGAAGCTCTTAGAGGGTGTTTTAAGGAGGATTATTCAATTGTATATAATTTACTTAAGGTTATAGGGTAGGGGTTCAAAAAAAATATGGAGTGGTTTTAGCTCCCTAAATATAGGGAGTCTAGTAACAATCTCAAAATAAAGAGGCATGCATATTTTGACGCTCTTAGAGTATGTTTTAGGGAGGAGTGCTTAATTTATATATAATTTACTTATTATTTTAGAGAGTTTTTGGGAGGCAATGGCAAGGCTCTTAGAGGATATTTTAGGGAGGAATGCTCGATTATATATAATTTATTTAAGGTTGTTGGGTGGGGGTTCAAAAAAAATATTAAACAGTTTTGGGTCCCTAAATATAGAGAATCTTGTAGCAATCCCAAAAAAAACAAAAAATATGGCGAGGCTCTTAGAGGGTATTTTAGGGAGGAGTGCTTGATTTATATATAATTTACTTATAATTTTAGGGTATTTTTGGGAGGCAATGATGAGGCTATTAGAGGGTATTTTGGGAAGAATGCTCAATTTTATATAATTTACTTAAGGTTATCGAGTGGGGTTTCAAAAAAATTATGGAAGAGGTTTTAGGGAGCGATTTTGGCTCCCTAAATATAGGAAAGCACTTAGTGAGGATCTTGGTGGGTATTTTTGGGAGGAGTGCATAATTTGTATATAATTTACTTAGACTTATCGAGTGGGGGTCTTGAGAAATTAGGGAGTGGTTTTGGGTCCCCAAATATAAGCAGTTTGGTAGAAATCCCAAAATAGGGAGGTATATGATAAGGCTTTGAAGGGTGTTTAGGAGAGGAGTGCTCGATTTATTTATAATATATTTTTGGTTGTCAGGTGGGGGTTCTGAGAAAATAGGGAGCGGTTTTAGTGGCCCATTGTAGAAGGTTTGGTAGCGATCTTAAAAATAGGAAAGCACATTGCAAGTCCCTTGTAGGATATTTTGGGGAGGATGTTTGAGTTGTGTATAATTTATTTATGATTGACGGGTAGGGATCCTAAGAAAATAGGGAATCATTTTGACACTCCAAATATAGAAAGTATGGTAGCTATCATAAAAATATGGAGGCATATTACGAGGCTTTTGGAGGGTGTTTTAGAGATGACTACTCGATTTGTAAATTATTTTACTTATGGTTGTTGGCTGGGAGTCCTGAAAAAATAGAGATCGATTTTGGCTACCCAAATATAAGGAGTCTGGTAACGATCCTAAAAATAGAGAGACACATAGTAAGGATCTTAAAGGTTATTTTGGGAAGGAGTGCTTGATTTATATATAATTTATTTATGGTTGTCGTGTGAGTGTCCTAAAAAAATAGAAAGCGATTTTGGTTTTCCAAATATAAGGAGTCTGGTAGTGATATTAAAATTAGTTGGCAGATATCAAGCCTCTTTGTAGTGTATTTTAATGAAGAATATTTGATTTGTATATAATTTACTTTTGATTATCGGGTGGGGTGTCCTTAGAAAGTAGGGAAGCACATGACGAGACACTTGGAGGGTCTTTAGGAAAAGAGTGCTCGATTTATATATAATTCAGTTATAATTATCGGGTAGAAGCCTTAAGAAATTAGGAATGATTTTGCTCCCCAAATATAGGGAGTCTAGTAGCGATCCCAAAAATAAGGAAACAATGGTGAGGCTCTTAGAGGGTGTTTTTAGGTAAAATTCTCGATTATATATAATTTACTTAAGGTTATCGGGTGGGCATTATAAAAATATTTGGAGTGGATTTGGCTCTTTAAATATAGGGAGTCTAGTAGCAATTCCAAAAATAGAGAATATATTGTAAGGCTCTTAGAGTGTATTTTAAGGAGGAGTGCTCAATTGTATATAATTTACTTAAGGTTATCGGGTGGGCGTTCAAAATAAATATAGAGCCGTTTTGGCTCCCTAAATATAGGGAGTCTAGTAGCAATCCCAAAAATAGAGAGGCATATTACGAGGCTCTTAGAGGGTGTTTTGGGGAGAGTGCTTGATTTATGTATAATTTACTTAAAATTTTAGGGTATTTTTGGAAGGCAATAACAAGGCTCTCAGAGGATGTTTTTAGGAGGAATGCTTGATTGTATATAATTTACTTAGGCTTGTTGGGTGGGGGTTCAAAAAAAAGATAGAGCTATTTTGACTCCCTAAATATAGGGAGTCTAGTAGTAATCCCAAAAATAAAGAGCATATTATGAGACTTTTAAATGGTGTTTTAAAGAGGAGTGCTCAATTGTATATAATTTACTTAAGATTGTCAGGTGGGGGTTCAAAAAAATATAGAGCAGTTTTGGCTCCCTAAATATAGGGAATCTAGTAGCAATCCCAAAAACAGATAGCTATATTGCAAGGCTCTTAGAGGGTGTTTTAGGGAGGAGTGCTTGATTTATATATAATTTACTTACAATTTTATAGTTTTTTAGGAGGCAATAGCGAGGCTCTTAGAGAGTATTTTTAGGAGAAATGCTCAATTATATATAATTTACTTACGGTTGTCAGGTGGGCATTCAAAAAAAATATGGACGCGATTTTATGGAGAGATTTTAGCTCCCCAAATATAGTGAAGCACTTAGTGAGGGTCCTGGTGGGTGTTTTGGGGAGGAGTGCATAATTTGTATATAATTTACTTATACTTATCGGGTAGGGGTTCTGAGAAATTAAGGAGCGATTTTGGCTCCCCAAATATAAGAAGTTTGGTAGAAAACCCAAAATAGGGATGCATATAATGAGGCTTTTGAAAGGTGTTTAGGAGAGGAGTGCTCGATTTATATATAATTTATTTTAGGTTGTCAAGTGGGGGTCCTAAGAAAATAGGGAGCGGTTTTGATGCCCTAATTGTAGAAAGTCTGGTAGTGATCTTAAAAATAGGAAAGAACATTACAAGTCCATTGGAGGATGTTTGATTTGTATAAAATTTACTTATGATTGACGGGTAGGGATCCAAAGAAAATAGCAAACCATTTTGGCACTCCAAATATAGGGAGTCTGGTAGCTATCTTAAAATTATGGAGACACATTACGAGGCTCTTGGAGGGTGTTTTAGGGATGATTACTCGATTTCTAAAATATTTTACTTACGGTTGTTGGGTGGGGGTCCTGAAAAAATAGAGATCGATTTTGGTTACCCAAATATAAGGAGTTTGGTAACGATCCCAAAAATAGATAGACGTGTGGTGAGGATCTTGAACGTTATTTTGGGAAGGAGCGCTCGATTTGTATATAATTTACTTATAGTTATCGTATGAGTGTCCTAAAAAAATAGGAAGCGATTTTGGTTCCCCAAATATAAGTAGTCTGGTAGCGATATTAAAATAGGTTGGCACATATCGAGCCTCTTTGAAGTGTATTTGAAGGGGGAGTACTCGATTTGTATATAATTTACTTTTAATTATCGGGAGGGGGATCCTAAGATAGTAGGGAAGCATAAGACGAGACTCTTGGAGGGTGTTTATGGAAGGAGTGCTCAATTTCTATAGAATTTAGCTATGATTATCAGGTAGGAGCCTTGAGAAATTGGGAGCGAATTTGGCGCCCTAAATATAAGTAGTCTAGTAATGATCCCAAAAATAAAGACACAATGGCGAGGCTATTAGAGGGTGTTTTTGGAGGAATGTTCGATTGTATTTAATTTACTTAAGGTTATTGCGTGGGGGTTCAAAAAAATATGGAGCGGTTTTGGGTCCCTAAATATAGGGACTCTAGTAGCAATCCAAAAAATAGAGAGCATATTGCGAGGCTCTTAGAGGATGTTTTAGAGAGGAGTGCTCAATTGTATATAATTTACTTAAGGTTGTCAGGTGGGGGTACAAAAAAAATATGGAGTGGTTTTAGCTTTCTAAATATAGAGTCTAGTAGCAATCCCAAAAATAGATATGCATATTGCAAGGCTCTTATAGGGTATTTTAGGGAGGAGTGCTTGATTGTATATAATTTACTTAAGGTTGTTGGGTGGGGGTTCAAAAATAATATGGAGCGGTTTTGGATCCCTAAATATAGGGAGTCTAGTAGCAATCCCAAAACTAGAGGGCATATTAGGAGGCTATTAGAGGGTGTTTCTAGGAGGAATGCTCGATTGTATATAATTTACTTAAGGTTATCGCGTGGAGGTTCAAAAAAAATATAGAGCAGTTTTGGCTCCCAAAATATAAAGAGTCTAGTAGCAATCCCAAAAATGGAGAGCCATATTGCGAGGGTTTTAGAGGGTATTTTAGGAAGAAGTACTTGATTTATATATAATTTACTTATGATTTTAGGATATTTTTGGAAGGCAATGGCGAGGCTTTTAGAGGGTGTTTTTTGGAAGAATACTCGATTATATATAATTTACTTAAGGTTGTCAGGTGGGGGTTCAAAAAAAAAAAATGCTGCAGTTTTGGCTCCCTAAAAATAGCGAGTCTTGTAGCAATCCCAAAATAGAGAGCATATTGTGAGACTCTTAGAGTGTGTTTTAGGGAGGAAGGGTCGATTGTATATAATTTAGTTTTGATTAACGGGTGGGATACTTGAGAAAATGGGAGCGATTTTGGCTCCCCAAATATAGGGAGTCTAGTAGTGATCCCAAAAATAAGGAGGCAATGACAAAGATCTTATAGGGTGATTTTCGGAGGAATGCTCGTTTGTATGTAATTTACTTAAAGTTGACAAGTGGGGGTTCAAAAAAAATATAGAACGGTTTTGGCTCCATAAGTATAGGAAGTCTAGTAGGAATCCCAAAAATAGAGAGAATATTGTGAGGCTCTTAGAGGGTGTTTTAGGGAGGAGTGCTCGATTGTATAAATTTACATAAGGTTATCGGGAAAGAGTTCAAAAAAAATATGGAGCGGTTTTAACTACCTAAATATAGGGAGTCTAGTATCAATCCCAAAAATAGAAATGCATACTGCGAGGCTCTTAGATGGTGTTTTAGGGGGGAGTGCTTGATTTATATATAATTATTTATGATTTTAGGGTGTTTTTTATAGGCAATGGCGAGGCAATTAGAGGGTGTTTTTGGAAGGAATGCTCGATTATACATAATTTACTTAAGGTTGTCGGGTGGGGGTTCAAAAAAAATATGGAACTGTTTTGGCTCCCTAAATATAGGGAGTCTAGTAGCAATCCCAAAAATAGAGAGCATATTGTGAGGTTCTTAGAGGGTGTTTTAGAGAGGAGTGCTCGATTGTATATAATTCACTTAAGGTTATCGGGTGGGGGTTCAAACAAAAATATGGAGTAGTTTTGGCTCTCTAAATATTGGGAGTCTAGTAGTAATCCTAAAAATAGAGAGCATATTACGAGGCTCTTAGAGTGTATTTTAGGGAGGATTACTCGATTGTATATAATTTACTTAAGGTTGTCGGGTGGGGGTTCAAAAAAAATATTGAGCGATTTTGACTCCCTAAATATAGGGAGTCTAGTAGTAATCCCAAAAATAGAGAGCATATTACGAGGCTATTAGAGGGTGTTTTTGGGAGGAATGCTTGATTATATATAATTCACTTAAAATTGTCGGGTAGGGGTTCAAAAAATATATGAAGTGGTTTTGGCTCTAAATATAGGGAGTCTAGTAGCAATCCTAAAAATAGAGAGCATATTGCGAGGCTTTTAGTGGGTGTTCTAGGGAGTGCCTGATTGTATATAATTTACTTAAGGTTGTCGGGTCGGGGTTCAAAAAAAATATGGAGCAGTTTTGGCTCCCTAAATATATGGAGTCTAACAGCAATCCCAAAAATAGAGAGGCATGTTGTAAGGCTCTTAGAGGGTGTTTTAGGGAGGAGTGCTTGATTTATATATAATTTACTTATTATTTGAGAGTATTTTTGGGTATAATTTACTTAAGGTTGTCGGGTGGAGGTTCAAATAAAATATGGAGCGATTTTGGCTTCCTAAATATAGGAAGTCTAGTAGCAATCCAAAAAAATAGAAAGCATATTGTATGGTTATTAGAGGGTGTTTTAGCGAGGAGTGCTCGATTGTATATAATTTACTTAAGGTTGTCAGGTGGGGGTTCAAAAAAAATATGGAGCGGTTTTGGTTCCTTAAATATAGGGAGTCTAGTAGCAATCCCAAAAATATAGGCAAATTACGAGGCTCTTAGAGGGTGTTTTAGAGAGGAGTGCTTGATTTATATATAATTTACTTATGATTTTAGGGTGTTTTTGGGAGGCAATGACGAGACTCTTAGAAAGTATTTTTGGGAGGAATGCTCGATTGTATATAATTTACTTAAGGTTGTTGAGTGGGGTTCAAAAAAATTATGGAGCGGTTTTGGCACCCTAAATATAGGGAGTCTCATAGCAATCCCAAAATTAAAGAGTATATTTCGAGGCTCTTAGAGGGTGTTTTAGGAAGAAGTATTTGATTGTATATAATTTACTTAAGGTTATCGGGTGGGGGTTCAAAAAAAATATATAGTGGTTTTGGTTCCCTAAATATAGCGAGTCTAGTAGCAATCCCAAAAACAGAGAGGCATATTGTAAGGCTCTTAGAGGGTATTTTAGGGAGGAGTGCTTGATTTATATATAATTTACTTCTGATTTTAGGGTGATTTTGGGAGGCAATGTCGAGGCTCTTAGTGGGTATTTTGGGGAGGAATGCTCGATTGTATATAATTTGCTTAAGGTTGTCGGGTGGGGGTTCAAAAAAAATATGGTGCAGTTTTAGCTCCCTAAATTTAGGGAGTTTAGTAGTAATCCCAAAAACAAAGAGCACATTGTGAGGCTCTTAGTGGGTATTTTAGGGAGGAGACCTCGAATGTATATAATTTGCTTAAGGTTTTCGGGTAGGGGTTCAAAAAAAATATAGAGCGGTTTTGGCTCCCTAAATATAGGGAGTCTAGTAGCAATTTTAAAAATAGCGATGCATATTGAGAGGCTCTTAGAGGGTATTTTAGGGATAAGTGCTTGATTTATATATAATTTACTTATGATTTTAGGATATTTTTGGGAGGCAATGGCGAGGCTCTTAGAGGGTGTTTTTGGGAGGAATGCTCGATTGAATATATTTTATGTAAGTTTGTTGGGCGGGGGTTCAAAAAAAATATGGAGCGGTTTTGGCTCCCTAAATATAGGGAGTCTAGTAGCAATCCCAAAAATAGAGAGCATTTTATGATGCTTTAGAGGGTGTTCTTAGTAGGAGTGCTCAATTGTATATAATTTACTTAAGGGTGTCTGGAGGGGGTTCAAAAAAAATATGCATCGGTTTTGGCTCCCTAAATATAAGAAGTCTAGTAGCAATCCAAAAAATAAAGAGGCATATCGCAAGGCTCTTAAAGGGTGTTTTACTGAGGCGTGCTTGATTTATATATAATTTACTTATGATTTTTGGGTATTTTTGGGAGACAATGGTGAGGCACTTAGAGGTTGTTTTTGGGAGGAATGCTCGATTGTATATAATTTACTTACGGTTGTGGGGTGAGGGTTCAAGAAAAATATGGAGCGGTTTTGGCTCCCTAAATATAGGGTGTCTAGTAGCAATCCCAAAAATAAAAAGCATATTGTGAGGCTCTTAAAGGGTGTTTTAGGGAGGAGTGCTCGATTGTATATAATTTGCATAAGGTTGTTGGGTGGGGGTTCAAAAAAAATATGGAGTGGTTTTGGCTCCCTAAATATAGGGAGTCTAGTAGCAATCCCAAAAATTGAGAGGCATATTGCGAGCCTCTAAGAGGGTGTTTTAGGGATAAGTGCTTTATATATATATATATATATATATATATATATATATATATATATATATATATATATATATATATATATATATATATATATATATATATATATATATATATATATATATATATATATATATATATATATATATATATATATATATATATATAATTTACTTATGATTTTAGGGTTTTTTTTAGGAAGCAATGGCGAGGCTCTTAGAGGGTGTTTTTGGGATGAATGTTCAATTGTATATAATTTACTTAAGGTTGTCGGGTGAGGGTTCAAAAAAAATATGGAAGTTGTTTTTGGGAGCAATTTTGGCTCCCCAAATATAGGTAAGCACTTAGTGAGGATCCTGGCGGATGTTTTGGGGATGACTGCATATTTTCTAAATTATTTACTTGTACTTATCAGGTGAGGATCCTGAGAAATTAGGGAGCGATTTTTGGTCCCCAAATATAAGGAGTTTGGTAGAAATCCAAAAATACGGAGGCATATGATGAGGCTTTTGAAGGGTGTTTAGGCGAGGAGTGCTCGATTTATATAAAATTTATTTTATGTTGTCAGGTTGGGGTCCTGAGAATATACGAAGTAGTTTTGGTTCCCCAATTATAGAAAGTCTGGTAGAGATCTTCTAAATAAGAAAGCACATTGCAAGTCCCTTGGAGGATATTTTGGAATGAATATTTGATTTGTGTATAATTTACTTATGATTGCGGGTAGGGATCCTAAGAAAATAGGGAACCATTATGGCACACCAAATGTAGGGAGTCTGGTAGCTATCCTAAAAATATGGAGGCATATTACTAGGCTCTTAGAGAGTGTCATAGGGATGACTACTCGATTTGTAAATTATTTTAATTATGATTATTGGGTGGGGGTCCTGAAGTAATAAACATCGATTTTGGCTACCCAAATGTAAGGAGTCTGGTAACGATCCCAAAAGTATGGAGACACGTAGTGGGGAACTTGAAGGTTATTTTAGGAAGGAGTGCTCAATTTGTATATAATTTACTTATGCTTGTCATGTGAGTATCCTAAAAAATAAGAAGCGATTTTGGTTCCCCAAATATAAGGAATCTGGTAGCGATATTAAAAATGTTGGCATGTATCGAGCCGCTTTGTAGGGTATTTTAAAAAGGAGACCGTGATTTGTTACAATTTACTTTAGATTATCGGGTTGAGGGTCAGAAGAAAGTAGGGAAGCACATGATGAGACTCTTAGGGGGTGTTTATGAAAGGAGTGCTTGATTTGTTTATAATTTAGTTATGATTATCAGGTTGGAGCTTTGAGAAATTGGGAGCAATTTTGGCTCCCCAAATATAGAGAGTCTAGTAATGATCCCAAAAATAAGTAGATAATGGCGAGGCTCTTAAAGGGTATTTTTGGAAGGAATGCTCGATTGTATATAATTTACTTAAGGTTGTCGGGTGGGGGTTCAAAAAAAATATGGAGCAGTTTTGGCTCCCTAAATATAGGGAGTCCAGTAGCAATCCCAAAAATAGATAGGCATATTGCGAGGCTCTTATAGGGTGTTTTAGGGAGAAGTGCTTGATTTATATATAATTTACTTATGATTTTAAGGTGTTTTTGGAAAACAATGACGAGGCTCTTTGAGGTTGTTTTAAGGAGGAATGCTCGATTGTATATAATTTACTTAAAGTTGTCGGGTGGGGGTTAAAAAAAATATGGAACTGTATTGGCTCCCTAAATATAGGGAGTGTAGTAGAGATCCCAAAAATAGAGAGCATATTGTGAGGCTCTTAAAGAGAGTTTTAGGGAGGAGTGCTCGATTGTATATAATTTACTTAAGATTGTTGGGTGGGGGTTCAAAAAAAATATGGAGCGGTTTTGGCTCCCTAAATATAGGGAGTCTAGTAGTAATCCCAAAAATAGAGAGGCATATTGCGAGCCTCTTAGAGGGTGTTTTAGGAAAGAGTGCTTGATTTATATATAATTTATTTATGATTTTAGGGTATTTTTGGGAGGCAATGGCGAGTCTCTTAAAGGATGTTTTTGGGAGAAATGCTCAATTGTATATAATTTACTTAAGGATGTCGGGTGGGGTTCAAAAAAAATATGGAGCGGTTTTGGCTCCCTAAATATAGAGAGTCTAGTAGCAATCCCAAAAATAGAGTGCATATTGTGAGGCTCTTAGAGTGTGTTTTAGGAAAGAGTGCTCGATTGTATATAATTTACTTAAGGTTATCGAATGGGGGTTCATAAAAAATATGGAGCGGTTTTGGCTCCCTAAATATAGGGAGTCTAGTAGCAATCGAAAAAGTAAAGAGGCATATTGTGAGACTTTTAGAGGGTGTTTTAGGGAGGAGTGCTTGATTTATATATAATTTATATATGATTTTAGGGTATTTTTAGGAGGCAACGGCGAGGCTCTTAGAGGGTGTTTTTGGGAGGAATGCTCGATTGTATATAATTTACTTAAGATTGTCGGGTGGGGGTTCAAAAAAAATATGGAGCGATTTTGGCTCCCTAAATATAAGAAGGTTAGTAACAATCTCAAAAATAAAGAGCATATTATGAGTCATATAGAAGGTGTTTTAGGGAGGAGTACTCGATTGTATATATGTTACTTATGGTTGTTAGGTGGGGGTTCAAAAAAAATATGGTGTGGTTTTGGCTCCCTAAATATAGGGAGTCTATGAGCAATCCCAAAAATAGAGAGGCATATTGCAAGGTTCTTATAGGGTGTTTTAA
This sequence comes from Chamaelirium japonicum, assembly GCA_947650365.1. NCBI lineage: Eukaryota > Viridiplantae > Streptophyta > Magnoliopsida > Liliales > Melanthiaceae > Chamaelirium > Chamaelirium japonicum. The sequence continues at coordinate 47,822,411 of OX393551.1, read as the reverse complement.
GGAGGAGTGCTTGATTTATATATAATTTACTTATGATTTTAGGGTGTTTTTGGGAGGCAATGGCGAGGCTTTTAGAGAGTATTTTTAGGAGGAATGCTTGAATGTATATCATTTACTTATGGTTGTCAGGTGGGGGTTCAAAAAAAATATAGAAGCGATTTTAGGGAACGATTTTGGCTTCCCAAATATAGGGAAGCACTTAAATCCTTAAAAAACCCTAGCCTTACAATCATAAGTTAATTATATATAAATCCAGCACCCTCTCTAAAAAAACCCTCTAAGAACCTCACCATATGCCTACCTTATTTTAGGTTCGCTACTATAGTCTTGATATTTAGGGAGTTATAATCGCTTCCTGTTTTCTCAGGACCCCCACCCAACAAACATAAGTAAATTATGTACAAATCGAGCACTCCTCCCCAAAACACCCTCCAAGAGTCTCGCTATATGATTCCCTGTTTTTGGGATCCATATAAGACTCCCTGTATTTAGGGAGCCAAAATCGTTCCCTATTTTTTCAAGATCCCACTCGATAAATATAAATAAATTATATACAAATCAAACACTACTCCCAAAAATATCATCTAAGAATCTCGTCACTTGTCTCCCATTATCAAACTCCCTCCATTTGGGGAGCCAAAATCACTTACTATTTTTACAAGACTCCCACCGATAACCATAAGTAAATTATATACTAATCGAGCACTCCTCCCCAAAACACCATCCAAGAGCCTCGCCATGCGCTTCTCTATTTTTATGATCATTACCAGACTCCCTATATTTAGGGAGTCAAAATCGCTCTATAGTTTCTCAATACTCCTACCCGACAACCATAAGTAAATTATATACAAATCGAGCATACCTTTTCAAAACATCCTACAAAAGCCTTGATATATACCTCTCTATTTTTTGGATTGCTACCATAGTCCCTATAACTAAATAGCCAAACTCACTTCCTTTTTTTTGGGACCCCTCCCCAGTAATCATATATAAATTATATACTAATCAAACACTCATCTCGAAAGTATCCTATAAGAACCTTGTAATGTGCCTCCCTATTTTTGAGATTGTCACTAGAATCTCTATATTTGGGGAGTCAAAATTGCTCCATATTTTCTCAGGAGCCCAAATCGATAACCATAGATAAATTATATACAAATAGAGTACTCTTCCCCAAAACACCCACTAAGAGCCTCGCCATGTACCTTCCTAATTTTGGGTTTGCTACCAGACTCCTTTCAATTGGAGAGCCAAAATTGCTCCCTATTTTCCCAGGACCCCCACCAAATAACAATTAGTAAGCTATATATAAATCGAGCACTCCTTCTCAAAACTCTCTCGAAGTGTCTTGCTACAATCCTTTCTATTTTTAGGATTACTACCAGACTCTCTACTTTTAGGGAGCCAAAATCGGTCCTTATTTTCTCCGAATCCCCAACCAACAATCATAAGTAAATTATATACAAATCGAGCACTCCTCCCCAAAATACCTTTCAAGAGCTTCGCCATGTGGCTCCCTTTTTCTAAATCGCTACCAAACTACGAATATTTGGGGAGACAAAATCACTACCTATTTTCTCAAGAACCCACCCCGATAACTATAAGTAACTTATATACAAATCCATCACTCTTCCCCAAAATACCCTCTAAAAGACTCTCCATGTGCCTCCCTATTTTTGGGATCGCTACCAGACTCCTTATATTTAGAGAATAAAAATATTTTCCTATTTATTCAATACCTACACCCGACAACCATAAGTAAAATATATATAGATTGAGCACCCTTCCTAAAACAACCTCCAAGAGCCTCGTAATGTGCCACACTATTATTGGTATCGCTACCAAACTATCTATATTTGGGGAGCCAAAATCGTTCCCTATTTTTTCTTAACACTGACCCGATAAATATAAATAAATTATATAGAGATCAAGGACTTCTCTCCAAAACATCCTCCAAGTGCCTTGCTATTCGCATTCCTATTTTTAGGATCACTACCATACTCCCTATATTTGGAGAGCCAAAATTGCTCTATATTTTCTTAGAACCCCTACCCGACAATAATAAGTATATTATGTACAAATCAAGCACTCCCAAAAACACCCTCACAGAGCCTTGCCATGTGCCTCCCTAGTTTTAGAATCGATACCAGACTCCTTATATTTAGGGAGTCAAAATTTATTCTTATTTTCTCCGAACCCTTACCCGATAACCATAAGTAAATTATAAATAAATTGTGTACTCCTTCCAAAAATACCCTCCAAGAGCCTCGCCAAACGCCTCATTAATTTTGGGATCATTACCAGACTCCCTATATTTAGAGAGCCAAAATTGCTCCTTATTTTCATAGGACCCTACTCGACAACCATAAGTAAATTATATAAAAATTTAACCTTTCTTTCCAAAACATCCTCCAAGAGCCTCGTTATGTGCCTCCAAATTATTAGGAATTGAACCAAACTTCCTATATTTTGGGAGCCAAAATTGATCCCTATGTTCTTTGGACCCTCACCCGACAACCCTACGTAAATTATATACAAATCGAGCACTCATGCCCAAAATACTATCCAATAGCCTCGTCTTGTCCCTCTCTAGTTTTGGGATCTTTACCAGACTCCCTATATTTGGTAAGCCAAAATCGCTCATTATTTTCTCAAAATCCCTACTCGAAACTACAAGTAAATTATATACAAGTCGATCACTCCTCCCTAATACATCCTCCAAAAGCCTCACCACGTGGCTTCCTATTTTTGGTATCGCTTTCAAATTCCCAATATTTGGAGAGCCAAAATCGCTATTTATTTTCTAAGGACCCCCACCCTAAAACTATAAGTAAATTATATACAAATTGAGTACTCCTCCCAAAAATACCCTTCAAGAACCTCGCTATGTGCCTCTCTATTTTTGTAATAGTTATCAAACTAGCTATATTTGGGGAGCAAAAATCACTCTCTATTTTCTCAAGATCCCCACCTGATAACCATAAGTAAATTACATACAAATCGATCACTCTTTCTAAAATACCCTCTAAGAGCCTCACCATGTGCATCCCTATTTTTGGGATCGCTTCCAAACACTCTAAATTTGGGAAGCAAAATCGCTCCCTATTTACTTATGACCCCTACCCGGTACTATAAATAAATTATATACAAATCAAGCCCTCTTCCCCAAAACACCCACCAAGAGCCTCACTATGTGTCTCCCTATTTCTAGGATCTCTACAAGACACCCTATATTAATGGAACCAAAGTAGCTCGCTATTTTCTATAAAACCCACCCAACAACTATAAGTAAATTATATCTTCCAGACTTAGCTAAATTTTTAAGTGCAGATCAAAATTTTTCTGATCACTAGAAAAATAGTGCCTTCCAGATTTAACTAAATTTTGATTTTCTGACTTTAGACAAATTTTGATATCTACTATCTCCTTATAAAAATACAGTATTTTATGACTTAGACGAAGATCAAAAAGACAACATGATTACAAGAACAACTTAGAACCTTCTTTAATGACTAAATCGTCACTTTAAATGAAGGATCGACCAATGGAAACAACGGCTGGATGATCTTTTGCAAAGAAAGACAGAAATAGAAAGAGCAATGCGAATGTTTTACAGACTTTCGTCTGACGTGGCATTCAATCACAGCGTCTCTTTGCCTGCCGGTCGGAACTGAGTGCGATTCACTGATTCGGTTTGGTCAACGGACGTCTGTGATTGGAACACGTCAGTCTCTGTACGGAGAGAGAGCCTGTAAAACAACTCATATGCATCAATAATTACCTTAAAAATTGCAAAAAAAATAATTAATTACATTAAAAAGAAAAAAAATTCTCCTTAAAATCATCTTCCATAGCTGGAGATCTCTCTCCTTCTTCTTTACCACATTCCAATCACCACCCAGCCAGACTCATTCCTCAAGATCCAGATCACCAGTCCTTCTCTCACTCATCACCATGGCCCCCGCAAGGCCCACTTCCACAATCACCGCCCTCGCTCTCACCCTCCTCCTCCTCCAACCCCTCCTCCTTTCCGCCGTCGCCTCCGCCCCTCTCGCCGACGACGGAGACGACGACGACTTGGAAGGCCTCCAAGAGCTGCTGGCGATCGACGAGGAGGAGGAGCGGCAGCAGCAGAAGGGCGGGGCGGCGCCGGGGAAGCCGTCGGAGGCCGAGGTCCTGACCAGGGCCCAGAGGATCGTCCTCGAGCTCAGCAACGAGAATGCCAAGCGGGTGGTCGACGGGAGCGAGCTGGTGCTCCTCCTGGGCTACGCCCCGTGGTGCCCGAGGAGCGCCGAGCTGATGCCCCGGTTCGCGGAGGCCGCCACGGCCCTCAGGGCCATGGGCAGCCCGCTCGTGTTCGCCAAGCTCGACGCTGATCGCCACGCCAAGGCCGCCTCCCTCCTCGGCATCAAGGGCTTCCCGACGGTCCTCCTGTTCGTCAATGGGAGCGCCCAGAGCTACACCGGTGGATTCACAGGGTAGGGCCACCCCTCTTTCCTCTCTGAATTCTGAGTGGTCATTGGTTGGCTCAATCCTTCGTTGCTTCATACCATTACTGTGATTCAGTGTCATTTTGTTTCTGATATAGAGTTCTTCTTTCTTATTCTCTCTTTGTTCTTGACCAGAGAGGAAATAGTGATATGGGCAAGAAAGAAGACCGGTGCGCCGGTTATGAAATTATCTTCCACAACTGAAGCAGAAGAGCTCCTCAAAAAGCATCAGATATTTGTCCTTGGTTTCTTTGAAAAATATAAGGTATGTGGACTATTTTGATCCATGATGCTATATGCTAAAAATTGTTAAAAGATATGAAAAAATACATATTTTTTTCTATTTTAATAGTCCTTACATTACTTCACACATTGGAACTCATCCATGTTGCCTTGTGCCATCAACTCTCTCTTTCCATTTTAATAATGCTTGCTATTACAAGAAAACATAAAAATTAGAGATAGTTCATTGTTGATATTTCTCGTACTAGATGAGTTTATGGGAAAAAAAACATACATTAGAAACTTGGCTGCCACCTCAGAGTCTGTTTAACCTTAGTGAAACGCTGCAGTGACCACAATTAGTTTATCATATAACTAGTTACCAACAAAATGGATAAAGTAATATCAATGACTTTGCTACCATATGCTAAATGCTTTTGTTACATTATATAAGTAGTCTTTATATTATATGGTGCATAATTTTCTTAATACTTTTCCCATTTATTGAGTAATTATTATTAAGCTATATATTATAATGATTTATAATCTAAGACAATGTAGGGTGCAAACTTGGAATTAACCAGTCACTTATTCGGGTACAATTTAGACAATCAATCTCTTAAATGGTCATTAGCCTCTTCTACTATTGGAAAAGTGCAAGTCGAAGTATCTGAATCATGTGACATCCCCCTTTTCTCACCCTCTCACTCATTCACTTACCCTAACCCATTGCTCTCTATGAATATTTTGACTTTGTTCTTCCCACTCATTTTTTTGTTTGTTCTTCCCACTCATTTTTTTGTTAGCTCTTGAAGCAGAAACATAATACCAAATTGTTGTAAGGATACCATTTTGAGTACTTTTTTCCCTCCTTGTTTGGGCATTTGTCTCCTCTTTCATCTTTTTATAGCTGAAAAAGAGCCCTAGATTAAAGTGCTGATTTTTGTGTGATGCCATTGTGATTTGGGAATCCGAATCACTAAAGCAAACAGATGGAAAGTAGCACAGAAAGAAAAGATAATGTTGAACAATCTTGAAGACGTGTATAGCGTAAATTGTCTGAAATGAAGTTTACTTATCAAATGAGAGTGATTACTAAGGGATGGAACAAATTCCTCATTTAAATTATGCTACTTTGTTCCTCAAGAAAAGGGAAATGCAAAACATCAAAGTTTTGTTCTGAAGGATTGTAGATTCTTACCCTTCCTTTTCCTCTCCTTTTACATTTCTTTTGCTTCTTTCTTGTCATTCTTTTTTGGGTCAATTTGACTTACCCCCCTGTGTTGATAGGCCAACTAGAGCTACACCCCTAAAATGATATCAATTAGAGTTACCCCCAAAAAACTGGAATTTTTTACTCCCAAAAAATTTGACTCACTCCCCAATACATATATGGTATTTTGAGATACCACCAATTTTGTCTAATTATCATTAATCACAGAGAAATTTTGGGTGATTAAATCAAAGTTGGGGGTAACTCTAATTGATATCATTTTAGGAGGGGTAAGTCTAGTTGGCATATTAATACAGGGGGGTAAGTCAAATTTACCCGCCTTTTTTTTATCTTCTTATTTTTCTGCACTTTATGTCCATCAGTTCAAATGAAGGGTGGCGATAGTACAAGTGGGGTTCTCCTTGTGTTACTAGAAATAAGAGTCTACGGGTTGGCTTGTGGTCGTATGTGGTGGGGATTCCTCTTCCAATTTAAAGAGGAGTGCAACACGAAGTGTCTGAATCAGGTGGCATCCCCTTTTTCGAACCCCTCTCCCTCTCACTCATTCACTTACCCTATCATTTCGCTCTCTATGAATATTTTGAATTTGTTCTCCCCACTCATTTTTTTGTTAGCTCTTGAAGCAAAAACATGATACCAACGTGTTGTAGGGATACCATTCTGAGTACTCCCCCCCCCCCTTGTTTGGGCATTTGTCTCCTCTTTCATCTCTTTATAGCTGAAGGAAAATCCCTAGATTAAAATGCTGATTTCTGTGTGATGACATTGACCCCATGAGTAAATCAAACTAGAGAATACTTAAACATTACTAAAACTCTAGCTGTCTAGAATAAATATAAACAAAGACCTCATGAGTAATAACTTGACTTGACCCCTATTTACTTCTGAATCAATCTTTTATGATTTCTAGATTCCTTTGAGAATATCTGGATGAAGGTTTTTTTGGATTAGCGAGTGATGTAGGTTGATGGTGGACTTCTACTCGATCACTTCTCGAAAGCATTGCTTCAACATATCCGAGATTCCACTCTGGCAATAACAAATAAATAATTGCTGGATGACTCATTATTGTTTTTCATCACTAAAGTTTGAAGGATCGAAAAACCTATGTACCATTGCGATCTTTGACTCATGAGAGATGTAATCATCTGATACTTGAGACTTCATGTTGATTTTTTCCTCTAGAACTTAAAGATTAAAGATGCTTGGCACTTTTTCAAAGGTCACCTGATGGTGAGTTCATATCGACAACTTCTATCATGCCCCCCTCCTCGAGCTCATATTCGAGTTCATATTTGGGTTTATAGTCGGGCACCTCCACAGGCTCCTTAGACTCCGCTATACGTCATCGTAGGATTTCTATTTAGCTTAGTACGTAAGATCTTCGAATTCTTCCGCAGACTTCTCGTCTAATGAAGGAGGCAAACTCTAATCCACAATTGGTGATTCCCTTCGAGGATGATCAACAAAGAATTTTCCTTCGTCTTCCTTGGGTTTCCTCTTCGGTGAATTTAAGGGCTTAGATTTGCATTGGACAATGGATTTGATGGTCCATCCTCCTGCGATGTCATGCTCCAAGCTTTGGACACTCATCTGGAATGATCCACCTGAAGTTGGAGATCAAGAACTTGCATCTTTTGTATGTGCCGGTTCTTGTACAGTCGGGTCGGGTTGTGTGTGTATACATGTACTTATATATTGGGCTTTAGTCCCTCAATGAGAACCATTCTATTCTCTCCAAACCCTAGCCGTCATCTCCTAACAGAATGAGCCACTTAATATGTTTCCGCAACTATTGCAATTCCTTTTGATAGGCTAGATCAACTCCTCTCACAACATCCATGCCTCGCAACCATTGACTCCAACATACTTCTCGGTAGAGCGCGAGAATAACCTCTCTCTGCTACCAGTTGATGAAGGATTGATACCAATAGATGAAGCTATGATACAAAATAATGAAGACATTAATTAACAATAATCTCGAGGTCCATCACAACGCCAGGAGAGCTCGAGATAATTGTCTCCTGGAGTTTGGGTCTGAAGATACAATTATCTCGAGGTCCATCACAACGCGTGAAAGTCCTCCGAACAGTGGTTCCCTTCTTACAGGTGTATTGTTCTTCCTTATTGTCTTTAATCGATCTTGATCTTCTTATTTTCAATTTCTCTCGCTGTCATTATCCCATTATTGTCAAATTTCATTGAACCTAAGACTATTTGGATTATGTGCCATCTCCATATCTTTCCCTAACATATCTACTCTGTACTTTGGTGCTTTAATTCCTTTGTTTTTATACTAGCTGATTTCCTGTTATGGACGTTGATTCATCTCATTTGAGAAAATATGCATGTTTTGGGCTCATTAAGGCTAACATTTTGCATTTTTGGTTTATAAAAATAAATCCCTTCGCTCATAAATTTTCTGTTTGTTCTGATTTGAAACTGAAAACAACCACTATTAGTCCTTCGATTTATCTCCTGGATACTCATATTGCTTACTAGTTGAATCATAACTTTAAACTTTGATGAGTGGTTTGAGAAGCAGAACAATTGAGGTAAGTTAGTTGGTGGCTAACCGAGGCAGTTAAAGGCTTGATGAGAAGTGGAACAATTGAAAAATCATGGAATTTGAACATTTTACTCGAAAGAACTTCTCAATTGCATGAGAGGAATATCAGGATTCTAGGATTCATCCAAACACTTGTATAAAATAATAAGTTGCTTCTTCATTAAGCGGTAAACTCAGAAACTATCATGATTTCTCACTTCATCCAAACTTCCGAAGTTAGCTTATTTGTCACAGTCAATATTCGGTGGGGTCACCGCATAAATCATAAATGTATAGAAGACAGCTTTTATAAATTATACTTGTCGCCCCAATTTGTTTCTTAACTTCCCATCCTTTCTTCTTAAAATCCTCGTAACCAGCTAGAAACAGTCAGAAATACTTCAGTAGCAAAGGATGGAACTGTTATTTTCCTTTTCTTGAATTGGTAGGGATTGAAAGCTCAGCTGCAAAACAACTTGGTTGATATATCATATATCATATACAATAATTGCAATTAGTGTTGTCATAGTTGCAATTTTATTGATGCTTAGCATCATATAAAAACGTCCATCATCCTCTTAAATGTATGATTTTATTCCATCATTAGTTTGTGCCTATGGTAGAGAACATGGTGTTTGCATTATTATTGGCTTCTTATGCTGAGCTAGTTTTAACATGCTTTTCTAATAGAACTCCAGATCTCAAGCATTTAATATTAGAAGCACATTGTAAATGTAAACTGAAAGTCTGTACTTTCATGTATGTTTGTCTCTTGTACTGTAAAGTTTGTTTTCCTAATTCACAATTTTATTTTCTTCTTCAGGGACCTGAATATGAGGACTTCGTGAAAGCTGCAACTGCCGATAATGAAATCCAGTTTGTTGAAACAAATGATATCAGTATTGCTAAAGTTCTTTTTCCAGATACTGAACAAAAAAAGCATTTCCTTGGTCTCATCAAAAGTGAACCTGAGAGGTTTGAGAAATTTGGTAAGTTCGTCTAATTTATGTCTTTCCTTCTTGCACTGCCTTTCCCGTTCTAATCAACCAGATATTGAATATGAGTATGATCTATCTGTGCTTTAGGTTTTGGCAATGAAAAGGGTAAGATATGACAGTGAATTTCTCTTCAATCTGTCAGATTGACATCATACTATATTGTTAGTATTTTATTTAACTATGTGTTATTTGTGCATATTGGTTACCCTTGACGCGTTTGTCACATATTCCACAAGATATTTATGTTTCTAGGATATTTTTTGTTTTATATTAAGCATCACACAAGGGGTAGCAAATTTTTTTTGTACAAGTGGCCTTATAGTGGGACATGGCTTGATGGTTAGGTTTTATGGCCTTATATTGCCTTGGTAAGTATATCTCTGCTACAGGGAGCTTATTTTGCTTGGATTCTATGGAGTTTTTTTTATTATCTGTCTGGATAAAATACAACCTCTATTATTTCTAATACAAGATAATAATTCTAATGCCATATGGCTAGGCCCATTTTGCCTCTAAAAAAAGTATGAAATTAAAGAAGAAAAATTATTGATGTATTTTACTAACCGACTTCACATATTCACATGCATCCTTTGTATGGCTTAATGATTTTACATTATTAACTGATTGACATTTCTATTATATCTATTATCGTGATACCTTTATCTTGGTTTTACCTATTTAGTGCTCCATTGATGATGCATCACAAGAAGTATCTCACTGACAAATTTTTTTATGTTGTTTATCATGTACCATTTTGGTGGTTTTGCAGAGGAAAATTTTGAGGAAGAGAAGATTTTGCAGTTTGTAGAGTATAACAAGTTCCCTTTAGTTACTGTGTTGACTGAACTTAATTCTGCAAGAGTCTATTCCAGCCCCATTAAAGTCCAGGTTCCTATTATTTTCCATTTGTTCACTATGCTTTGTACCTCATGTTTCGATAATAAAGTTGTTGACAACATAGGTATTGACACATGCGATTGATGTTCTTGAAGTTTGATTTGGTGAACTAAACTCTCTCTCACACCCCTTTAGAATCAATTCCTAAAGATGTCATATAACAGGTTATTACCAGCATATGTTGTTACGACAAAGGACAGCATTAAACTCTTTAAGCTGGTCAAATGAGTGGATTATCAAATTCAGAAAAAACTTCTTTTTGCTAGGTATTGAAAATCTAGCTAATAAGGCTTGTAGTAGTCAGTTACTAAACATTATACCACCATTTACTCTAGATATTTTAACTGAATATATATGAGCAAGGCATGTTGAATCATTTTCTAGTTATACCGATCATCCTTTCCAAAGCAAACAACAAAGAAGCATAGGATAGATTGCATAATTATGAAATTAAATGCTCGACTGTACTGTACTTTTATCATTTTATCTAATATAAAGACAGGATTTGTTTGAACGAAGGTAGTTCACAGTTTAGGTTTGGCTGAGATCTGCTCGTCACCAAAGTCCTTAGCTACTTGGGATCATATTTTAGGATTCTTGTTTTTCAATCATTCATTTTCGTACTTTTCATACCATTCCATACCATGTAAGCTTAGGTCTCTCTTACCTTTGCTCCTTCGACCTGACGACCTCTACTTGCATACATTTCCTTGATGTCCCTCCTCCATTCTTCGTTGAACGTGACGAACCTATATGATCTGTACTTAGCTACCTTTATCTTCCGATAATTTTTCAGTTCTAACTTGATCATTGCTGGTTAATCATGTATCCACTTAAAGGAACCTAATCTCTTCTACAGATCCATTCTTTGTGAATGTATGTTTTTCATCGTCTAACAATTTTGATCCATACACATAGCTGGGTTGCTCACAGTCCTACACTTGGCTTATCACATAGATAGTGCCCATCCACTTCATCTCTCCTATTCTTATTTATTAAAAAAACTATGGTAACAAAAAGAGTCATGATGAGGCACTCTTCTTTTTTAAATTGTGATAAATGTCTCATTTTTGTTGATCTTACCTCAAAGTTGTCTTTTTATATTGACACCGCTATAGTTGATTTGAATATCTTCTCTAAAGTGTGGTTTGAGGATTTGCTCGAACTTGAACCGACTGAGTCAAAATGATTCAATTATTCGCCGGTACATCGAGACATAGCTATGAACCTTCATCTAAGGTCGTATTGGATCTAGTTCCATTGGTTCGGGTTCGATTCTATCAAATCGGATCTGATCCGATCTGCGATGCCTATTGTCACTGGATTCATTAGGAGGGCCAAACCTGAACTATTCATTAGCAGTTGAGAGTCCATGACCCCTCTTCCCCTACTTTATCCTTCCCTCTCATTGTACTCAATTCTCAGATCTAGGGAGGGAGTTCACCATGAGACGACAATTCCCCTCCCCCCCAACTCTCGGGGATAATGGCTCCATGTCTTCACAACTGTTGACAATAGATCTACACCTTCCATCCAAAGGTTTAAATGTTAATTTTGGTAGGTTAAGATAAGGAAATTTGTCCGATTTTGGTTAAATTTGATAGAAATTTTGTCAACTTTAAGGAAAGATTTTGATGGAAATTTGTCGAATTTTGATTAATTTTGATTTGGCCAAATATCGGTTTGTTATGGAAAAAAATTGGGATGAAGGAGAAAGATGAAGTTCTTCATGAAAAAGATGGATTTTTTTTTTGAAAAAAAAGATGAAATTTTTTGGTGAGATTGTCCACAAAAATATAGAAGTGTTTGTAGTACCTTGCACCTTACCTCTCTTTAAAGGCCTCATCCTTTGGGTTAACTGGCCTTCCAATAAAACGCCAACACCCCTCGCAACTAAACTAAATCAAGATCTCCTAAAGATGCCCCTTTTTATTAAATTTTTTTGAAGCTCTTTCTATCTATCCTTTGTCTCATCTTCTTTAACTAAATGCAAAAGAAAAATAAGTTTGCCTCACTCTTAATACACTCAGTATTATTTAATATCACCAGGCGTCCTTTCAACTAAATAACTTATATATTTATTTTTCTTCCTTTTAAATACCTAATTATTACATAAATCATTATGCATAATCCATTTAACGTTGCTACTATATAATAGCTACTATATAATAGCTTCTATATAATTGTTTAGTCTTTCTTGAAGTTGTTTTTATCGCTACTATATAATAGCTTCTTGAGAACACTTCAAGGCCTTTTTCCTAGACTAACCTGTTGTGTCTTATTCCACCACCAAGTTTCCATAGAAGAGGCGCTTACCATTTCTAGATTCCCCAAGCACCAACAAATATCTGTTAGTATCATGTAGTATTTCCAGATACGTGTCGCTTTATCAACATTGACTGAACCCAATTTCATTTCAGGTTTTCATCTTTGCAGAGGCTGATGACTTTGAACACCTTCATTTGCTCCTTCAAGATGTTGCAAGAAAATATAAAACAAAGGTGTGTATGTTATAAATTTGTATGATAATAGAAGGTTTTCATGAATTCATTATTGGGCTATAACTATTTTTTCTAATTCACTTTATTTGTTTGTCTATTTTTGCAGATAATGTTTGTATATGTAGATTCTGCGGAAGATAACCTTGCAAAACCATTTCTGTCTCTATTTGGGCTTGATGCAGAAAAGCCTGTTGTGAGTTCCCTATGGCACTCTGCTTCTGTCTTCCTAGTAGCATTCTTATTCTCACAGGATTTCTTAGACTTTCATGGTATGTGAAATCATACGGAACCTCTATCGACCATCATATGAATGCATCACAATATCAAAAGCGTCACTAGATGATTGGGTATTGGGAACTCTGCCTGGGTGATTGGTTAGCTTTTGCACCAAGATTTTCTATTGAAAGACAATTAGAGAGTTGCCTACTCTGGGGAAAAGTATTTCAAGTTCAGAATTTATCTTACGAAAAAAAACATGGAGTGATTCCATGTTCCAGTTGCATTCTTTCTTCTATAAGTTAATCTGTGTTTTAGTATTTTTAAAGATTCCTATTCCACCCCCCTTCAATTCACTGTTGCTATTTAATATAATCTTTTCATCCCTGTCTCGTCAAATTATGCTTGATTTGTTGCGTCTTGTAGAGAAGTCTATCTTTTGCATTTATCAAATATATGCAGCATCACCAATTAATTTATTATGCATAGAGACCCCTACTTATCTTGGACTTTTTTCTTTTGTTTCATATCTGTAAGTGTTATTTTTTTTTTCTTTGTGCTTTAATTTCACTTTTTTAAGCTGACAGAAGACTTTTGAGCTTTTAGAAATGTGCTCGTGATTTTAAATTTTTTATAGTTTGTGCATCGTATGATGATGTTAGCCAATTGTGGCTGGAAATTTGGCATTGACGTAGTTACAACTGTAGGAATAAATAGTTTAAATCTTACTCCATGCTTTTCACTAACCTGCTTGCATGTAAAATCATCATATATCCTTTTTTCTTCTTCGCTTTATCAGTGCTTGCTTCATTGCAGTTTTAGTGATATAAAATTGGAATGATTAATTGAAGTCTTTTTTGCTTGGCTGCACAGGTGACTGCATTTGATAATAGAGTCGGTTCTAAGTATTTCTTGGAGTCGGATCTTACACCAAGCAGTTTAGAAGTACGTCATGATGAGTATGATTTTACATTTCTGATGGGATCTTCAAACTTGAATTTGTGTCAATGGTGGTTTTCATATTGGTATGCAGGAATTTTGCTCAGGGTTGCTTCATGGTACTCTTTTACCATACTATAAGTCAGAATCAAAGCCAAATGAAGTAAGCATTCGTCACTCATTGTTAATAACGATGATCTGAGTGCTTTGACATAACCTGGACATGACCCATGTTGATCCACTTGGCCATTGACTTCCTCCCAGACGACCATTATAATCAAGCTAGTAAATCATTTGGTTTATTGGTATTACGGAGCAATCATGCTAACCTGTCCCAAAAAATCTCTTCTTGATCCTATATAATATATTCCCATGTAAATATCCATTTACCACTATTAATGTAAGTACACCACAGCTGGTGAAATATGATAGCTGTTTCCTGGTAACAATTACTACAGTAGCAGCTCTGGAAAAATGAGTTCAGATCTTCTCCAGTCGGTCTGCCCGCGAGCATCACAGCCTCACATTGGCAGGAGGACCGAAAGTGAATCGTACTCTAGCCAACTGCATTCGGCTGTGATGCGCGCCGGGCCCACCGACTGGGGCCGACCGACTGGAGGAAATCCGAATGCTGGAAAATTTGATTCTGTTGTGAACCCCTTCTGGTGTGGCATATTTAATCACTGGTTTCATTTGCGACATCCATTTCGACATCACACTTGCATAAAATAATAGTTTTTTTGTAATGTGCATAAAGAACTGAACTATGTTTAAAACATGTCAAAGAAATTTATTTCTTGCTATTTTTCAGCAGCTGTACTTGTTTTATTGTTTTGATGTGCTTCTCACTCTTATTACATTGGTGGTGGAAGGATCGTTACAACCAATGGGAGCACCATTGATACATGAAATCAAATGCTAAGATAGATTGGACTTAAGAAGCTTATCTAGAAGACTAGAATGCCCAAATGAGTTCTTAAAGGCCATGTTGGGCCTTCATTGACCTTCCATCCTTTTTCGCTGGCTCCCTGTATTTTTGGTGCCTTTTTCATGTTAAAAGGCCAAACTACAACTCTCTAATTAATATGCTTTTTCCTCACATGATTAAGAAGCTACTGGTTCTACTCACTCACGGCCTCTCATCCACCAATTTTCCATCTCTCCCCTTTATTCCAACTCCTCCTGATCCTTTTAAATATTGACAGGGTGTCAATTGAACTGAGTGTTGTTCGTGATCAAGGTACAAAAAATCAGTATACTATGTGAAAAATCAAGAAATATATCGCCTTTTTTTTTCTCCAACACCGAAATGATATATATCGGAATATTTCTTGATATTTCACAAAATATATCGTTTTTAGCCAAGGTCCATATATTGGTCTAAATCGGAAGTTCGAACCTTGTTTGCTAGTGGCTTGTGTTCAGCTTGATAAGGGCTCTGATCAGTTAGTAAATAAGTCAAGCTTGAACGTCAGTTCTGGGATCGATTTGCAAATGAGTGGAGCTTAAAAAGACTAGATAATTTGTGTTGGATTTTTTAATGCAGCATGCAGTATGTATCACTTTGTTATTAGGTAATATTATCTTGACCATTAGATTTCAATCGTATATTGCTTCCCATAAGACGCATCTTATCCATTAAATTGAAATGGTCGTAGTTGAGATTGAATGGAAGGTCATTTACTAGTTAGAAGGACGACAAATTATGCATGAATTGGTATGACCGCTTCTCACCTTGACGAGCTAGGTGTTAGTTGTTGGAAGCCTTGGTTGAAGCCTATGCCATTGAAGAACGGGCTGTTGATTGTCATATATCATTAGATCATGAAACTGTTTGTGAACAGTTCTTGTTCAGCTTGATTGTTGACATGCATACTCAAATTAGCTCGATTAATTATTCAGCTGAAATTGAGCAAGAATTGGCTTTATCGAGTTCGGCTCGTTTACTCAAATAAGATATTATCCTATTTAAAACTCTAGAGTATCTGATGTGCAGTATTTTGGGATATTTTAAGAGACTTTCTCCGAAGAGACCTAGTGTCGTATTTCTTCTTCGAGAGTTTCTCATCTATACTTCTCTCTTGATTTCTTCCACACTACCCTTCTACCTCCCTTGCCCTTGTCTTTTAATTTTCTGTTTGACTAGACTTGAGGAGCTCTTTATCTATTTTGTTGGTTCCTGTGGTTCTCGGTAATGGGTGAAATAGACTTGCCAGTAGCCACACACTTTTGGGGGTGGGCATTATTGGTGGAGAGGAAGCAAGAAATTTGGGCTAATCAGGACCAATGTGACGAGCTTCTGGAATCCTATGGGATCTTTGTAAAGTTGATCATCTGCCGTGGTTCATGCATTCTTCCTTCACTTACGCCGAATCGACTGACTGAGATGGCTAGCAATTACGCTTGTGTTTGCTCCTTTCATATACTTGCTGCTTCTTTCTTAATTTCTACTTGACCACCCATTTCCTGATTTTAATATCACCTTTCTGACCCTTGATCTCATCATATCAGCATCCTGAAAATTCGTTTCTTTTTTTTCTGGCCTCTTTTGGAGTCATTCATTGTTTACAAGCCCTAATTGACATATAACCTTGACTATTTTGCCTGCAGTTGTCTTTCCCATTTCTAAGTGTATATTCCATTGTCTATTTGTGCTTCTAATGATACTGGATTTGAATCTTGATGATGACCATGATTCTTTTGATTGGTAGCTTGTTGGCATTTTGATAGCTTATTAGCTTTTAATTTCAGCATGTTCCAGAAAGTAATAAAATTTCTATTTTCATGTTTGTTTGCTGATTTCTGCACAATGAATTCAATAGTAAGAGCCTAATTTGATTGTCTAAGTCACTTAGAAAACTAGGGCATTGCATCATGCACCACATCGCGGATCACAATGACAGTTGATAACAACAGAATTGAACTCGTTTTGTCGCACCGCGGCGACTGATTTTGCAACTACCATTCGCTGTTCACTACTATAACAACCACTATAATACAAAACCCATCATGACAACCATTGCAGTCATTAATCCATTCTGCATTCTGATTTTGTTTCAAATATTTATTAAGCCTATTTTATCAAAAGAAATGCCAGTTGGTTTTGTAATTTTAGGGCCAATTATTAGCTGCTCATATGATGTCCTTTCTGCTCTCTAAAAATTTCAGAAGGGAATGATCGAAAAGGTTGTCGGTAGGACATTTGATTCCTCTGTCGTGGACAGTGCTGATAATGTTTTTCTTGAGGTATGTGTGTGCTGATAATGTTTTTCTTGAAATATGTGTGATCTGATTGCTTATTAGCACTAATCTCCTCAAACCTGTCATGCCCATTGCTATTGTATCATTTGCTTCTTGCCCAACAATTATCTTTGTAACGCCCCGTGAAACTCCTTTCACTAATTATAGGTGTATACACCCTGGTGCATTGACTGCGAGACGACGAGCAAACAGGTAGAGAAATTGGCCAAGCACTTCAAAGGGCTGGACAATCTCAAATTTGGCAGAATAGATGCTTCTCTGAATGAACATCCAAAGCTACAGGTATGTGATTCAAATCACTGTATTGGATTTGGGTTTTGTTATTTGGACCCCACGAATCTATAACATCACCCAACTTAACAAAAACAAAATGCCCGATGTGTGCCTGAGGCCTCCCGGGCCAATTGATAAGGCACAACTACATCCACCACCATCGGCCCCATACACACCACTGCCGCGTCCACCATCAACAGTCCTGTGCAAGCGATTGCTGCCACGACCGCCCCACCAAAACCCTCACCCTGCTGGAGACGTGTCAGTTGCAATCAGCTGACATGGTGTGGAACTGTTGAGTGGCTATAGTTTCACACCATGTCTCTAGTGGGGTCAGAATTTCTGTGAGGAAGAAGAGGGGGAGGAGAAGTAATGGAGGAGGAAGAAGGGGAGGCGGGAAGGTAGAGGAGGGCAGATGCGGTGGCAGCTAATCAGAGCGTAGAGGAGGGGGGAGGCAAGAGGGGGAGGAAGAAAGGAACAATAGGGCGGCGGCAGAGAGGAGCAGAGGAGAAGAGTATGGGGTGCCACTACCAAATCGCCTATTCACCAATGTGGGTCACTTGTCAGTTGGTGCCGTGCAAATAACAGCCCTTGGTTTTTCAGCTACCAAGGAGCCGATAACGAGGTTCTAAATCCAATTTTCATAGAGTACTATTTATTCCTAAATCAATAAGAAATTACAAAAAAAGGAATAAAAAGAAGAATCTTGGAGATTTGGTTAAATACTTTCCACAGTGCTAATTCGTTGCCGCTATCTGAGCACAATCAACAAGAGGTAGTGAAGTTGCTGATGTTAGTATTGAACAAAATCTAGCCTCCTTGGAAATGACTTCCTTTCACTGTCTTTTTGCAGATAAATAACTACCCGACGCTCTTATTCTATCCTGCCGGTGATAAATCAAATCCGGTAAGTTACAGCGCTCCATTCGATTCGTAATGCTGTTTATCTTCAGTTTCTCAATACTCATCAGCTGTGCAGATCAAACTCTCCAAGAAATCAAGCTTGAAGGATTTGGTAGCTTTCATCAAAGAAAATACGAAATCAGGAGATCACAGCAGCAGCTCAAGTAAAGATCAGAATGACGAACTATGAAAAAAAAAACTCAAGACCAGCAAAAGAATGCTGAATTTTCATACACAAGGTCGGCCATATTGCGGGGATTGATGCATCCTTGTATCATGCTATCCTATTTTTCCATGCATTTTGGTCATAAGAGGAATGGTAGTTCTCTTATTAACTTATTATCTAATTCATCGATTATACAACTTTCCATAGAAGGTGCAGAACAAATTCCATTCTTATTGACTAATTAAGGTGTTACTCGATGCATTTGTAAGTGTTGGAAAGGGTGTGCTGGCATCCTAGTTATTGCCTCAAAAATAAAAAATTAAAGAGGATACATTTGACTTATATTCTTTTTTTTCTTTTTATTTTTGGAAGAAATGGGTTTCGATGTTGATCGAATCTTAAAAACTGCATTTGTATTCGATCAATATGTTAGAGATGTATCTATCCAGGCTCTGTTTGGAGCAATGGTCCAGCGGCAGATGGTGGTTCTGCAGTGGTCCAACGGTGATAAGTGGCAGCCCAATGACCGTAGGAGATGGTATGTTGGTCTGGCGCTGATGACGGTGGTTTGGTCTTGGTCTGGAGACCGACGGTGTTGGGTCCTGTGGTTGCATTGGTATCGGGAGCAAGCGCAACTGGTGAGGTCCGGGTTTTGTGGTATCCGAGATACTTGAGTTATGAGGTATCCAAGATACTTGAGATAAACTGAAGGCCTTACATCAAACCGACTTGCTTCAAACCAAATAGAGCAAGTCGAGCGACTTATTCTGAATACTTGCCTCGAAGCAACTTACTGCACCAAATACTTGGAACGACTTATTCTGAATACTTGCCTCGAAGCAACTTACTGCACCAAATACTTGGAACCAAACGGAGCCTCAGTAAAAACAAATATAGATACAAGGTAATTAGCATGTATTTCTTATGTGAACAAATAAAAGTGAATTGTTGGCTTCAATCTGCCGTGAAGCTGGATGGACCTCGCATCAACCTGGGAGTAATTCCTTCATCATCTCTGGTCCAAAAAAAAAAAAATTCAAAACAGACAGCACGAAAAGGGCTAAAAATCGGCAGCACAAACAGACCAAGAGATGATCCCTCCAACATTGTTGAGAGGAAACCAAAAAAAAAAACAAATGAACCTGATGATCGAATCATTCGAGATAAATACATTATGGCTGCAAAATGGATGCTGAAGGCAGTGTTTTCTGGACCCATCCAAATGTTCGTCTACAAAAGAAGAGGCAATACGACAAAAACCAGATGGGAAAATTGGTTTGCCCGCCTCCATTCTTTCATTTCTCCTCCCCTCCTTTGGAGAAACCAAAAATAAAAATCAATTCGGGGTCATGGCCATGCCATCAGATCTACAAACTTGGCCTCCTTATTTCACCACCGGACTGCTACTCGGCTCCAGATCACCGCAACTGCCGTCAAGAACCGTGCTGCCGACCCTTGCCGGTGGCCAGTACCGGAATATGGACCTCCCCAATATGTTCTTGGAAGGAAGAGGACCCCTGAAAGAGGCAGAGCTGGTTCAGCTAGGGTCGAAAGCAAACCGACAAATTCCTTCGAATAGCGATACATGGGGAAAAAAAAAGATCGAAGGCATCACGAAACAAACTTTTAGATCGTAATGGAGAGAGCTAATGATTACCATATGTGCGAATCATAACTGTTGTTACGATTGTCGCCCATCACGAATACAGAGTTTTGGGGTACATGCTGCAATTCAAAACCAATATTTCAATTTTGAGATCTATATGCAAATAAATGCTCAAAAAACATATTGATGAGAACACGTTAAGCCTTAAACAAATAAACCGACAGTTAAAAAAAGGCTTATGAAGATCCAGTTAGAGGTGGCACAAATCTGGATCCGGGTCGGACAAGAGCATATAATAATAACTAACTGCCTAACCTGAACACGGATTTCAATCAGCCTTGATTGTTCGGAACGGACCCACTTTCAAATCAGACAACCCAAAACAACCCTCAATGTATGCTCCTCTAAAGGTTTCCGAATTTGCTAATTTTTTTATGGATGTGATATCTATATTAAGATGATCATCCTCACAAAAAATCAGCAAGTTCTGAAACTTCTAAGCGTTTCAAATAAGCTCATCAAATTAACAGTTGAAATGGACAAACGATACAACTTCTATCATTTTTATACACCAAGAGGTTTCTGAATTTGCTGATTTTTTGTGAGGGTGATCATATTGCTATAGATAGCATATCCATCCAAAATCAACAAATTCTAAAACATATAGGTCCATCAAAATGTTAGAAGCTTTATCAGCCGTCCATGTCAACCGTCAATTTAAAGAGCTTATTTGAAATGTTTAGAAGTTTCAGAACTTCCTGATTTTTTGTGCAGATGATCAACTTAACATAGATATCACATCCACACAAAATTAGCAAATTCGGAAACCTCTATGTATGTTAATAGAGAAGCATACATGGAAGCCCCTATTGCATGGGCATACAAAGTCATGCTTATATATATATATATATATAGAGAGAGAGAGAGAGAGAGAGAGGATACGGGGTATTGGCTGGCGGCCTATTTCGAAGAAATGGGCAGCCACCCATTTGACACCCCTAGGAGTCTTAGAATGTGCTGATTTTTGTGAGCATATACACCTTAACTTAGATAGCACACCCACAAAAAATCAGCACATTCTAAAACTTTTAGGGGCATCAAATGTTACATTTCAGATTAACGGTTACAACGGACGTTCGATAAAACTTTTAACATTTGAAGCCCCTAGGAGTCTTAGAATGTGCTATTTTTTGTGAGTGTTCTATCTACGATAAGGTGCTTATGCTCACAAAAATCAGCACATTCTAAAGCTCCTAAGGGCTTCAAATAGGTGGCTGCTCATTTCATCAAAATGGGCTGGCAGCTCATTTCCCATTTCCTATATATATATATATAGAGAGAGAGAGAGAGAGGGGTGTTACGTTGCGCTGCGCGCTGCGGGGAGAAAATGCGCTGCGGAAGCGTGGCCGTCCGATCGGATTTGATCGGACGGCAGACGAAAATCCCGCTCAAATCCCGCTCCACAGTCTCGGCGTGAACTGTGACCGTCTGATCCCCTGGATCAGACGGTCTGATACCGTGCAGCGCAGCCCGCCAACACACAATTAGGCCGGTTCGATTCCCATCCGTTGGATCGATGGGAATCGAACGGACGAAATCCATTTTCGCTGTTACTGTAGCGGCTACAGTAACAGCGAAAAAATTTCTGCCCGTTGGATTCCCATCGATCCAACGAATGGGAATCCAATTAACACATAAGTGGGCTGGGTGATTCCCACCCGTTGGATCGATGAGAATCCAACGGGCTGAAATGTTTTTCGCTGTTACTGTAGCCGCTAAAGTAACAGCGAAAATGGATTTCGTCCGTTCGATTCCCATCGATCCAACGGATGGGAATCTAACCGACCTAATTGTGTGTTGGCGGGGTGCGCTGCACGGTATCAGACCATCTGATCCATGGGATCAGACGGTCACAGTTCACGCCGAGACATTGGAGCGAGATTTGAGCGGGATTTTCCTCTGCCGTCGATCAAATCTGATCGGACGGCCACCAATGCACAGCGCATTTGCTCCCCGAGCAGCGCACAGCGCAACGTAACACCCCTCTATATATATATATATATATATATATATATATATATATATATATATATATATATATAGAGAGAGAGAGAGAGAGAGGAATGCTTAGGTGCGGTCTGCGGTCCGCAACCGTCCGATGCACCCGCCGCGTGCATCGGATGCACGGAATGGTACATCGGATGGCTGCGGACCGTGCAAACCACAGACCGCACCTAAGCATCCCTCTAAAACGTATATTTCAATATAATATTATTATATATGCAGAAAACCAGGTTGACTTGTCCGAACTGGTCAACCTGGAATCGGATTGAAAACCGGAACATCAGGAATGTCTGAGCCCGGCTTTCGAGCAAGAAATCATTGTCTGAAGCTGTTTTTTCCAAGCCAGTCGGATGGATCGGGCAAAAAATTACCACACAGAGTTCAGTACAGTTGTTGACACAAATAATTAGAAACTTTCAAAATTCCTTCTAGGTGCATATTATGAAAAATTTCTAACCTAGTTATAATTACATTGAAACAAATATGCAAAAGCATTAGCCTCTCACATGACCGAAAAACCCAGATGCAAATTGTATCAAAGCCAGCATTCATCCACAGATGAACTAATCACCTGTGCAGTCCAACTGAAATGCATGGCTGATGGTTTCACCTTAACCATGCCCACATGACCTTTGTTTATCATTATATCTACATTGTCCAACTGATCTCCTTCACAGGTTTCAGTCTGTAACCATAACATAAAGACAAAGGATAAACGAAAACCAAATTAGGTTTCGTCTTCTCATTAAGGTACTCTAACCAATTGCCATGCTAATTCATCTCTAGCTGGATTTTACTTCATTAAAGTTGAAAGAGATACTCCAAACCACAATAAAACTGCCTAGAAATTTTACCATTCAATTTCCTAGGAACAATCTTCAAGTATGAGTAGGTGTTGAAGTGAAACATTTTGTTTCCACGATAAAATACTTTCTATAGTAGTTTTTGAATCAGTTACAAAGAAATAGCTAGAAAGAAGGCACATGCAGGACGATGGAAGTCTTACAATTGCGGTCATGTCATAAGATGGTGGCTCAAGAATGAAATTCTCATTCCTCATGTTGCCGTTGACTATTAACTTTCCATTATGAACCTGCAACAGAGCAGACAAAAAGTAAACCACAATTAGTTTCGGTAAGTGCACGATTAAGTACTTTTTGAACCCTAAGTGGCTAAGTGTAGCAATATAACCAAGTAACCAACAACTGATGGCCGACAACAATGCTAAATATTCCTCGCCGATGAAACATTTTTTGAACAATAATGACAAAAAAGAAGTCGAGATGTTTTATCATGAATGCTTGCATTCAACAAAAGGACCCAGCAGGTCCAGAAGGAGAATTATTTTTGTCCTGCATGAAAGTTGATTAACTTCTACTTATGCAAGAATGTCTTGATTTTCCTGATTAACATTTAAATATACAATAATAAAGTTTTCAAGAAATCTATCCAATATTTATTATCATGCATCCAAGAATCTATTCTCAATGTCATGTTTTTAGAAGGTGAACAACTGGGAAATCTCATCCTGTAATTGCGCAACCAAATGTTAAAGAGTTACCAAGTAATTAAACCAGCTAATCTGTACATAATTAAACATGAATAATATGTTGTTCAACAACTTTTTTTTCTCCAAATCATCAATTTGTTACACTCTAAAAGTAAGATGTATTTTATAATTCTTCACGTTTTTACATATAAGCTTTCTCCGTGTTTCCACCTCCTAGTCTCAGCTCTGTAGACTAATCTAGTTCGAATGTCATCAGTTTTACTATATTGCACTAAGGATGGGTTCATTGTTGGTTTAGGGTTGTAAGAGCCCGGTGTTATGTCCTCTTTGACATTAGTTTTAGCATTTCAAGAAAGACTATATCTTAACCTATGCCTCCAGTAGCTGCTCTTCTTAATCCAGTCTTATAATGACTGGAATATGTCTTTTCAAAGAGATGCATCACACTTCTAGCGTGGCACAAAGGAATCACACCGTAGTGTTTCCTAGGCATCGCACCAAGATTCCAAGTCCTCTCACACCAACGTAGTTGCAGTAGGAATATACAACAGACAAAGAGAAGAAGCTTTGGAATTGATTGATGGCCAAAGGGCCCCATTTATAGTAGAATAGTTTTTGCCGACTTTAATTACAACATTTGAATGATCCCAGTGTCATTGTTTTTCTCTCAGGGATGTCAGGATTATTAGAAGTGCAAAGACTCGTGAATCAGATTAGGTTAACATGTAACTTGAGGGAAGCCTTGTAATTTTATTCTGTGGAAACCAGAAACAAAATAAGGTTGCTTGGAAAGCTAGAATATAACACTGTGTGCATTACTTAGTTCCCTATTGTTGCCGAATATGATGTACAAAAATGCTAAAACTGAGCAATACAGGGTTTGCACGATTTAAAGAAGGCACGATAGAAGACATTATTTGCAGTATCTTTTTGGATGCAGGAACTTTGTTTTTACTTCATCTATTGAGTAGCTAACTATTTTATTTTTATTCGATACGAGAAGCACCACAGGCTATTATATTTCATTTAAACTAAGGTAGATATAAGAAGTACTCTCTCAAGGTAACTCTGAACTAATATGGATGTAAGATCTATTTTAGATTCCCCCAACAGGAATCAATTGTGTGACAGAAATCTAAAACTTCCGATATCACAATTTCCAGGCTAGTATAAACTATAAAGTATACAGCAGAAACTATTGATTTCAGTACTCACCTCTACAACATCACCTTCCTTGGCAACGACTCTCTTGACAAAAACATCATCATCGGTGTATCCCGCTTCCTGCATGTCAAATATCCATTGAGGCAGTAAAAACTTGTGCAAGAAATTTTCATAAATGGGCTATTGGCCTTTCAAGGCAGTGAATACCTGCAAGACCGGCGGACTTTTGAAGATCACTATATCATTAACGCAGGGCTTTCTGAAGTAATATGAAACCTAAGAAAGATAAGATAAAATGAATGTTATGGATAGAACACAAAATACATAATTTATGTTAAGTACTTTTTACTTGGTAAACGCCCAAGGTTAGAAATGATGAAGGGCTGGGTACCCGTGTACAAATTCTGTTGTTAAGCACTATGCATATAAAAAGTGGGAGACAAGGATACATATACACAGTACAGAATTTGAACGGACTAAAATAGCAGGAAAACGGTCAATGGCTGCAATAACTCTGCTGATAAGCCAAGGCTTATCTTTTGGGGTTTTATAATTTCTGCTACCATAGTATTATGTCGAGATTTTCTGAGGTTCGAGCATAATGATTGGAGATATGTTAACCACTGTTTTAAAACTAGGTAAATTCGTAAGACTTGACCGATTGGATTCAGTTAGATTTCGTAAAACTAGGTAAATTCGACTCAGTTAGATTTCGAGCCGAGTCCTTCGGCCGAGCCGAACCGAGTTGTAATAAACCTCTATCAAGTCGGACCGAGCTTACTCGACTCGGCCGTCTTTCGAGTCGAGTCCGAGTTTCGAGTTATTGAACACTGATGTCAACTGTTTTAGGGTTTTAATTGTTCTTTCTATTTTTTTAATTATAAACAGATAGAGTAGGAAAGAAATAACAATGGCTACAAACTCTCCAAATAAAAGGTTTTTAAGTTGGTTAGAGACCTATGTTACTTGGCAACAAGTGTGAGTGTTGAAATGTATGCATGTATAGGGTAGCTCAAAAAATAGGATCCACCAAAACAGCTCTACACATTCCTATGTAATGTACGCATACCTATAAGCACCTTCTTGCCTCTTTCGGATCTATTGTGTAGTACGACCCTTGGATTCTTCTTATAAAATCAAGAAATTATTCTTAAAAGAATCCTCAAAGAATCGATACCTTTAGGTGTCAATATGTGTCCGACACCGGTGCAACAACTAAGTGGAAAAATCCAGGTAAAATAGTAATAAATTCGTAACCAGAATCTTGATGCTTCAACAATTGCATAAAACCTAATTTAATAAAATTTACAGAAATTCCAGATATACTAAATCAGACCCTTTAAAGATAACTCTTTTCATATGAAGATCTTTCATAGTTTTTTCTATGAGGCAATGTTTTTCGCTCTCGCATCTGAATCCTCCGTATGTTCATCGATTCAAGAATTAGAATGAGGGAAGTTCTTATGATTCGGAAAATAATGGTTTTCAGTTTTAACAAGGGATAGATTGTGCAATAAGGGAAGTCATGGGTCATCATCCACCTGTCAGGATGGTGCTACCATGATTTGAAAGGAGCTTTTATGGTTCAGAAGGAAAACTATTTCTTCTTTAATGCAAAGACATTGGAAAGTGCGCCCGTGCTTGCATCAAACAACATTGGTAGGCCTTCAACACTAACTTGAAATTCCTCTCTGCTCACCATTTGACATTTGTCGTGAACCCTTGTCGGGTTTCGCTACAACAGCCCCATTTGTTGCCCTCGTGTTGCTGAACCGGTTACAAAGTTAGGAAATTTACGGAGGACTAAAATCTCATCTGATAGCAGCAAGACCAGTTGCTGTTATCAGAATTCAAGCATAAAACATGGGGGAAAAGAAAACAAGTCAACACAACTGATCATTCTTCCAAACTTATCAACAAAACCTGGAAACAGATTTCGAAAAATCGCCACCTGGATCAATGGCATTCTAAGTATAAAACATCAAACATACAACTTGAGCTTGAATTCCACCAACCCATTTAAGTTAGCCTCCTAATCGAACCAAATCACAGTACTGTAATTTGCACTGAAGTACTTCATTAGCACAACTGATTCATTGAGATGCAAAGCCCAATGGAATCCATACCTTCTCCGCAACGATGCGGTCTCCTACATCGAATGTGGGATACATGGAGAGCGAAGG
Source organism: Chamaelirium japonicum (assembly GCA_947650365.1). NCBI lineage: Eukaryota > Viridiplantae > Streptophyta > Magnoliopsida > Liliales > Melanthiaceae > Chamaelirium > Chamaelirium japonicum. The sequence continues at coordinate 47,795,236 of OX393551.1, read as the reverse complement.
GATGAAGCGCGGCTCCGCCACGAACGAGCGGAAGGCCAAGGAGACGGCAATCGCCCCCAGGACGGTCTTGGCGTCCTCCGAGGTGACGCTGACCCATTCGGGCAGGAGGCCCTTCTTCTTCTCCCCCTCCTCCCCGCCTCCCCCTGCCCCTCCGTCCCCATCCCCGTCCCCGCCGCCCCCGCTCTCCGGCTCAGACACGGGAGGGGCCCCTTCCTCGCCGTCCTGGGCTGAGGTGCCGACTTCTCTGACGCATCGGACCTCCCGCGGCCGGGTCCAGGGGCGGAAGAGCTGGAACCCAAGAAAGTTGGCGGCTTGGAGGGGGCGGGGGGCATGCGTGACGCTCAGGTTGAGGGGTTTTGAGGAGAGGGTGGGTTTGGCTTGGTGGGGGTTGGGGGTTTTGGAGGAAGAGGGGAGGGTGGCGATCTTGGCATTGGGGGAGATTAGGTGGGAGGGATTAGGGTTAGGGTTGGGATTCTTAGAGGTGGGAGGGAAGAACTGCTGCAGTGAGCTCATCATCTTTCCCTCCCCCTCCCCTTTTTCCCCTCTCTCTCTCTCTCTCTCTCTCTCTCTCTCTCTCTGTCAGAGATAAGATTTAGCCATGGGGGGGAGGGGTTCAGAAACGAGGACAGTTTGGTAATTTGGTAGGGTGTACCTAATTTGGCAAAGAATGGGACACAGTCTGACTACTGAGATCTAATCTAACCAGTAAGTCTCCCAAGTTGATTAAAGATTTAGTTATTTAGTTACGGACAAACTGCACACACATTTTTTATGCGGATGAGCTGGGTTCAATTGTGGACCTGTGGTCACGTTTGAGCCACATTGGAGTTGGCTCGAGCCAAGAAGTACCGGCATGTGTTATTATCAAGAGGAATCTTGGATGTTGTCACTATGTCTTAGCATCTCCAAGGACTAGAGCTCGCAATTTCGGACCCGACACGGTAGACCCGACACAAAATTAGCGGGTCTGGATTTGGGTTAAATGGGTTCGGTGATAAACGGATCAACACAACTAATCCGTTTAATAAATGGATCGGATCTGGGTTTGGATCTAGACACGGTAGATCCGAGAAAACCCGTTTAAAATTCAAAGGGTTGGGTCGGGTCTACCCACAATCCGATATTGTAGTATATAGTACCAGCAGGTCTTATCGGGTTAGGTCGGTTTCGAGTTGGATCGGGTCAAGTCGGGTCAACTGAATAGACCCGTGTGATAAACGGGTCTTATCGGGTCTACCAGTTTATAAGCGGGTCGGGTACGGGTTTAGGGTCAAGACACGATTAGTTAAACGGGCCGGGTCCGAGTCTAGGGTTTTGGACACGACCCGAAATTAGACACGACACGAACACGACCCGACACGACCCATTGCCACCCCTACCAAGGACTACCCTAGCATTCCCTGAGAAAGCCATTTTCGTAAGCCAAATAAGGGGAGTGGAATTCTTTTCCATTTCAAGAGCCTCCCTCCCCACTCCCTTATCATTCACTTAGTACCAACCTACCTACCCATCCATCCACACACGCACATATACCACCCACCGAAAAACTCACCCACTCACCCCTCTCCAATGTAGGCCCCCATCCCCCAACACACACATGCCCACCCACCCGCGCACTCACGCACACATACCCACTCACCCACGCACGCACACCAACCCAACCTCAAACACATACCCACACACACACAACCCCATATATATCCACTCAGCCCTCCCCCACCCCCCCCCCCCCCCCCCCCACCCCACCCCCCCGCGCGCCGCGCTCGCAGATACACCCACACCTACCCACGCATCCACAAATAAATACCCACCCCTCTACAGACCCTCCCCCCCCCCCCCCCCCCCCCCCCCCCCCCCCCGCGCGCACACACACACACACACAACACTCCCCCACACATACCCACGAACGAACCCACACACCCATGTACACACACATACCCACGCACACAAACACACGCACGCACACGCGCACCCACCCACACACACCAATATGCACGCACACACACTCCCACCCACCAACACACACCCACCCACTCGCCTTCCACACACCCATGCATACCCACCCAAGCACACTGACCCAATCACCAACACAAATACCCACGCACCTACCTACACATACATACCAACCCACAAAACCCATGCACCCATGTACGCGCATATACCCATGTACACACCGAAGCACACATACCCACCCCCTCAACCCCGCTATACCAACCCACCCACACACACCAACCCAACCTCATATATATACCCATGCATATACACATGTAACCCCATATAATACATCCACCCACCCACCCCCATATAACTACCTATACACCCACACCCAGCTAGATACACCCCCACACACCTACATACCCATGCCCACATACACACACAGACATACCTACCCACATACCTACCCAACGACCAACCCATGCACCCACTTACTCTTCACCCTCTTCCTCCCATACCCACAACCCACCCTTGCACGCATACCAACGCACCTACTCACACATATATCTACCTATGCGCACTTACGCACTAACCCCCATACACCAACTTACCGACCCAGCCACGTGCACCCACCGACAAATACATACCCATGCACCCACCCACACCCATATATACCCACTCACGTATACCCACCAACCCATATACCCACACATCCATGGATACACGTATCCAACCCCACTCCCCCCCCCCCCCCCCCCCCCCCCCCCCCCCACACACACACACACACACATACAGACACCCATCCACCCCGCACACCCACGTAAACCAATCCACCCACCTACCCACAAATACCAACCCACAAACGCACACCCAGCCACATGTACACACATACCCACCTACCCCCCACGCACACCCACGCACCCACACACACCTACACATATAATCCCACACACATTATACACACCAATCAACCCACGTATATGCATACCAACACACCCACCCACACATACACATATACCCTTTCACCTACCCACGTACGCGTACACCTACCCATCCACCTATACACACACACACACCCACATATATATACACATCCACCTAGCCACACACATACCCACCCACCTATATACACACATACCCCTCCACCCATCTATCCATACACATACATACCCATCCACGTACCCTCCACCCCCTACACACACACACACACACATACATATATGTACCCACTCATGCACGCCTACCCATCCATAAATATATACCCACCAACCCATCTATATATACATAACCACCCGCCTACCCACGCATACGCACCAACATAAATATATGCACCCACCCACACACCAATCCACTTATCCCCTTCCGCTACCCATCCCATGCACACCCACCCACCTATATATACATAACTAACCACTCACCCATACCCCCACGTACACCTACCTATACATCCTTATCACCCACTAACTCACGTACGCGCACCCTCCTACCCATACATATATACCCACCCAGCCACCCACATACACACACCCCCTACAACGCACATACCCACACATGTACACCTATGTATACCCATACACCTACCCATATTTTTGTATACATACTCACCCACCCACATACATACCTACCCACCCACCAATTCATGCACCCACCCATTTACACCCCATCGCCTCACGCACGCACATACGCCACCCACCCTCCCACACACACCTACTTCACACCAACCAATCTACCCACATACATACCCACTTACACACTTACATACCCACAACACACACACACATGCATACACATACCCATGCACATATACCGCGCACATATAGAAGGGATTTCCTACCATGCCCACCAATGATGACACGTGTACAGCTAGACCACTTGGCTTAGTCTAGCATGGGGACCCAAATAGGCTCAGTAGGACTAACTGAGTCCAGATCGACCAGATCCGATCTGTATACCGCACCGTCAGTAGAAGATTGAGTCAAGACATAAAATCAAGGGAGCCCGGGCTCCTCAGTAGAAACCAGGTCAGGGAGGAAGTTGATAAGGTCGTGCACCTGACTCGACTACCCGGATGAATGAAGGGTCTAACCTAATCAGTGTCGGAGGACCGCCATTAGGCAAGAAAAGATCGAAGGATATTGTAACAGCCGGGATACACGCCAAGCTGGGCAATCTCGAGGATATCTCGCCCGTTAGGATCGTGGGTTACCCGCAATAAGGTGTAACACCCCGAATCCACGGGAGCATAGAAAGAAAAGTTTGAATGGCGTCCGATCAGAGGGGATCCACCATAACTGATCCAAGATCATCGAAGGATAGACCACAACGATTGTACTCACGTAAGTCTACAAAAGAAACCCACTCCTTCAATGGTAGGTAAGGAATTCAAACCCTAGAGAAGTAATTTCTCACTCCCGAATCATGGAGGATTTTCGATAGTGATTCCCTTCCCTGACTTGAGCGTCGGAGGGGAATTGGCTTGGAGATGAATCTTGATCTTTTTGTAGGTTCTAGTGGGAAGGCGACGAAGGCGTGGTCAAAGCTCCGCCTGACGATCGGGTATGCCAAGGAGGATCCACATTTTTCTCTCCACACCACCGGCACACACATACCCACCTATCCACTAACAATACATAGATGCGTGTACATAGATAGGTGGGTATATAGGGTGCATGGTTATGCGTGTATGGATGGGTGTGTAGATTAGTAGATAGGTGTATTTGGGTAGGTGGTTATGTGCGTATAGGTGTGCATGGATGGGTGGGTGTTTATGGGTGGGTAGGGTGGGTAGGTATATGTACGTGTCTGGGTGAGGGTAAGTATATGTGTGGGTGGGTGGGTATACATGGGTCAGTGGGTGGGTAAGTATGTGTGTAGATTAGGGGTATACATGGTGGATATATAAGTATATATGTGGATATTCATGGGTGCGTAGGGTATGAGTGGATGGGTGTGTGGGTCTATGTGGAAGTGGGTTATACGTGGGTGGGGGGGTGTACGTGTGGATGGGGGGGTATACATGGGTGTTGGGTGGTGAGTGGATGTGTGCATAGGTTTATGGGTATACAAGTGGTTGGCTATGTGTGTATGGGTTGTTGGTGTGCGTGGGTGTGCGTCGATAGGTAGGTGTATGGGGATACGTGGGTGGGTATATTTATGGTGTGCCTAGGTGGGGGTATGTTGATGGGTTAGTTGATATGTATATAGGATTGCCTGCATGTCAGGTAGGTGGGTAAGTGAGTTTGTATATTTGTATATGAATGGGTGGGTGGGTATACGAGCATGTATGTATCGGTGTGTGTGCGGGGGGTAGGAGTTTAAAGAAGTTTGGGTGTGCAAGCATATGGGTGGATAGGAGTGGGTGTGGATGGTGTGTGTGGCTGGGTGTGTAACTGGGTATGTGTATGTGTATTGGTGAGTGGATAGGTATATGTGTAAGTGGATGGGTGGGTATCTATGTTACTGTGTGAAAGAGTAGGTATACATGCGAGCGAGTGTGTCTGTGGGTGGGTTGCTAGGGGTGTGGATGGGTGGGTTGGTTAGTGGGGGTATAAGGGGGAATGGGTATGGGTGGGCGTGTATGGGTGATTGTGGGTGGGTGGGTGGGTTAAGTATGGGTAGGTGTGGATATGGGTATGGGTAGGTGCGTGGATGGATAGTTAGGTGTGTGGGCAGGGTGGGGGTGGCTGTGTGTATATATACATACGTATGGGTGGGTGGGAGTGTTTGTATCGGTATGTGGGTGGGTGTAGTGCCTATATGCATGCGTGTGAGTAGGGCGTAAGTGAGTTGGTGTGGGTTGGGGGTGAAGTCGGTATAGGTAGGTGCAAGGGTGTGGGTTAGTGGGTGTATGGTGTGGGTGGGTCGGTGTATGGGTATGGGTATCGATGTATGGTTAGCAGGTATGGGTATATGGGGGTTGGTATGGGGTACGTATATGTAGGTTGTTGCGTGGGTGTCCGTGCTTATGGGTAGGTGGGTATATGTTTGTATTGAATAGGTGGGTGGGTGGGAGAGGTATGGGTGTGGGTGTTTATAGGGGTAGGTGGGCTGATTCGAGTGTGCAGGCAGGTGGGTCTGTATATGAGAGGGGTATGGGTATGTGTGCATATGGGTGGGTGGTTATTTGTATCCGTATGGGTGGGTAGGGATATGGATACGTGTGGGTGTGTGGGGTTTATGTGAAGGTATGTGGATGGGTGAGTACGGGTTTATGTATGGATGGATGTGTTATGTGTTGGTGTGTGGGTACGTTCATGCATACGAGTAGGTGGGTGTGTACTTATATTTGGGTCAGTGGTTAAGGGTGTGTGTATATATTTATAGGTATGGGTGTGGGTGGGTAGGTATGTGAGTGCGTGCGTGTATGAATGTGTACGATTAGGTAGGTATGTGGGGGGGTTATGGGTGTTAGTGTTTGTGGGGGTAGGTGGGTGTGTGCGTACGGGGGGTGGTCGATGTGTCTGGGGGTTGTGGGTCAGGTGTGCGTGAGGGTAGGTGGGTGCGTGTGTCTATATGTATGCATGGGTGTGTGCATGAGTGTGGGTATGTGGGAGTGTTTTAGAAAGATATGTGGGTGGGTGGGTATGTGAATGGGTGGGTGGCAGTTGGGGGGTAGGTGTATTTATGCGTGCAGGTAGGTTAGTGGGTAGGTGGTGTATACATGTATTTGGGTGTAAGTGTATTTATGTGCGTATTTTATAAGTGTGGGTATGAGTGGGTGCATGGGGGTGTGGATGTGTATGGTAGGGTAAGTATGTACATGGAAAAGGAGGGTGTGTATATTTAAGTCGGAGGATGGGTGTGCATGTGTTCAAGCGTCTATATGTGGGGGAGAGAGGGTATGGGTATGGATTGGTGTGGGTGGGTGTAGGTATGTAGGGGGTGGGTGGGCAAGTGGGTGTGTGAGTTTGCGTGGGTAGGTGTATGTGTGGGGGGAGGTATGGGGGTGGCTGCGTTGTGGGTGGGTGAGTGGGAATGTATGGGGTGGGATTAGGTGTGTATATAGGCGTGTGTATGTGGGCGGTGGCTGGTTGGGTTTTGGGTGTTTATGTATATAGGTTGGTGGGGGTGGGAAGCTATACGGGTAGTTGGCAGTTGTATGTGAGGGGGTGCACTTGCGTGAGGATGGGTACGTACGTGGGTGTATTTACGTGGGTATATATGTGTGGTGTAGAGGTGAGTGTGTGGGTTAGTGGGTAGAAATACGTATCGATAGCTCAATATGTGTTAGTGGGTCGGTGTGGTCGTGGGTGAATCAGTGGGTGTGGGTGGAGGGGGGCAGAGCTGGCATGTACGTGGGTTTGGGGGTTAAAGGAGTGGATAAGTGTGTTGGTATGGATGAGGGTGGGTTAGTGGGTGTATGTGTAGGTGGATGTAGGTGGGTAGGTGTATGCGTGTTGGTGTGGGTGTAGGTATGTGGGTGGTGTAAGTAGTTGCGTGGGTGTCTATGCATGCGGATGTGTGTGTGTGTGTGTGTGTGTATGCGCGCACGCTTGGATGCATGGGTTCATGGGTATTGGTGTGGATGTGGGAGTGGGTGGGTGTGTTCGTGCGTTGTGGGTGCGTGCATGTGTATGTGGGGTATGTGTATGTAGGTGGGTGTGGGCGTGGGTGGGTGTGTTCATGCTTGTGGGTGCATGTGTGTGTGTGGGGGGGGGGGTATGCGTATGTAGGTGGGTGTGGGTGTTTGTGGAGGTACGTTGGGGTGCGTACGTACAGGTAGGTGTAGGGGGGTTGGGTGGGTGGGTATGTTTGCGAGCTAGCAAGTAGGTGTATGTATGGGTATGTAGGTGCGTGGGTATATGTGTATGGGTATGTAGGTGGGTGGGTGTGCATACGTTTGGGCGGGGTAAGTGGGCGTGTGTGTATATAGATAGGTAGGTTGGTGTTCGTGCGTGTGTACAAGTATGGGGGGGCGTGTGTGTGTATGTGTGTGTGTGTGTGTACATGTAGGTGCGTAGGTGTGGGTATATGTGCATGTAGGTTAGTGTGAGTGTTGTGTGTATGTAGTTGGGTGTGTGTGTTCATGTGCGTGGGTGGGTATGTAGGTGCATGTGGGTAGTGTGGGGTGGGAGGGATGTGAGTGTGGGTAGGGGCTGGTGGGTATGGGTGTGGGTCGGGGGTGCGGGGGAGAGGGGCTGCGCCGACGGGGTGGCTCGACGGAGAGAAAGGGGAAGATCTGGGGGGGGGGGGGGGGGGGGTGGTTAATCTGATCTAGATCCGAACCGATGACCCAGATCATTAGTAACTCTTACTTGTAAGAGTTCATGAGTGAGAGTATCCCTCCCCATATATATATATACTCACACACACACACACAAACATAAACCCATCAACCCACGCACACCAACACCAATACACACCAACCCACCTACACCCATACCATAACCACTCCACCCCGGCCCCCAACACTCACCAACCTACCCACCCACACACATACACATACTTGATAACATGCATGCCCACCGACATACACACACCACACCCACTCACCCCTACCCACCCCCCTACATACCCATACCCAACCACTCATCCCCATGTACACACGCACGCACCACCCTGCCCCCACACACACATCCACCTACATCCATACCTATCCACCCACATACCTTCCTACCCCCCTAACATACATACTCACACGAAAGCACGAACACACATATACATCCATAAACCCACACATATGCATACCTACCCATACCTACCCCCACACACACACCCACTATACATATTTGCTTGCACGCATACCAATTCTCCCACCCACACATATATACCTACCCATGCATCCACACCCACACATAAAAACCCACCTTCCCCTTCCCCTCCGTCAAGCAACCCAGCCGGCAACCCCTTCCATCCGGCACCGGAGCCGGAAGGGAAGGGGGCTGCCGCCAAAGGGGAAGGGGCCTGCCAGAGTCGGAGGCCGGAGGGGAAGGTCGGGGAGGGATCGGGATTGAATCCTCTGGTGGATGGTGCGGTCAGGGCCGGAGAGGAAGGGGCTGCCGCTGGAGGGGAAGGTCGAGGAGGGGGATCGGGCTGCGATCTGGAGTCGGGGGGCTGCCGGAGCCGGAGAGGAAGGGGTCTGTCGAAGGCCGAAGGGGAAGGAGGCTACTGCCGGAGGGGAAGGTCGAGGAGGGGGTCGGGCTCGGATCTGGGGTCGGGGAGGTCGGGGTGGGGGGGGGGGGTTACTCGATCGATAGATAGAGAGAGAGAGAGAGGGGGGGGAGGGACAATCTCAGCCATCCATCAATCCGAACCAATGGCCCGGATCATTAGTAACTCTTACTTGTAAGAGTTCATGAGTGAGAGTATCCCTCCCCTATATATATATATATATATATATATATATATATATATATATATATATATATATATATATATATATATATATATATATATATATATATATATATATATATATATATATATATATATATATATATATATATATATATATATATATATATATATATATATATATATATATATATATATATATATATATATATATATATATATATATATATATATATATATATATATATATATATATATATATATATAGAGAGAGAGAGAGAGAGAGAGTAGTGATACATTGCAGCCGGGGTTAGGGTGCGGCTTCCGTGTGGCCGGCTGGGGATTGTACAGACCGTTCGATCAACCGATCAAACGATCAGGATTCACCCCCCCCCCCCCCACCGACCATAGCTATTACTGTGGAGGGCACAGCAATAGCGATTTCGGTGGGGGTTGAACCCCGGCCGTCCGATCGTCGTGAATCGAACGGCTAAAATTCTTTCAGTCCGGTTAAAATGTGTAGCCGTTCAATTGAATGATCGAACGGATGAGATCCCGTGGGAAACAATCATATAGGACAAAAAGTAATGATAGTAATCAATATTTTTTGTCTTATTTGATTGTTTTCCACGGTATCTCATCTGTTCGATCATTCGATCGAACGGCTACACTTTTTAACCTGGCGGAAAGGATTTGGACCGTTCGATTCAAGCCGATCGGATGGTCAGGGTTCATCCGGACCAGCAACACCGAGGCGGAAAGGATTTGGGTCGTTCGATTCACGATGATCCGACGGCAGGGGTTCAACCCCCCCACCGAAATCGTTGTTACTGTGCCCACCACAGTAACAGCTACGGTCGATGGGGGGGTGAATCCCGATCGTTCGATTGGTTGATCAGACGGCCCAATACAATCCCCAGCCGGCCGCACGAAAGCCGCACCCTAACCCCGGCCTCATGGTGCATCAAATGCGCTCTTCAAATCAATGGTTTTTGACTGCCAATTTTAACCATTGATTTTAAGATCTCATTTGATGCACCTAGAGGTTTTAGAATGGGCTGATTTTTTGTGAGGATGATCAACATATCATAAGCAACATGTCTACAAAAAATCAGCCCATTCTAAAACCTCTAGATGCCTCAAAAGGTGCTGGGTTATTTGCTGTGTAAAATTTTGTTGGGTCATCCGATCCTAACCCATATATATATATATATATATATATATATATATATATATATATATATATATATATATATATATATATATATATATATATATATATATATATATATATATATATATATATATATATATATATATATATATGGGAAATGAGTTCCTATGACATGTCATA